>JAQIVE010001202.1:0-26760 GCA_034698285.1 Sminthurinus bimaculatus
TCATATTACTATATAATATATGACTTCTAAATTTGAAGCAAGAAAGTTTATACTTACATAATAATATTATTCACTATTCTATATATTTTTTTAATCCCGACATATGTCATGTCATGACCTTATGACTTACTATTATGATTATTATACTACAATCCCTTTATATATTTAATGATATGATACACAGGTACGTTAACATTACGCAGTCAAAATACAAGATTTTTAAATATTGTGAACATTTAAAACATTTTTATTTTCGATTACAGTGTCTTTAAGATTTATAGTTTTAATATTTTTAAACCAGAGATACTCTTACTGTATATCGATTATGGATAAAATGACCTTCATGTATACAATATTGTAGTAGTAGGAAAACAGCTGTAATAATAATAATAATTTTGCCAGAGATATATTCAGTGGTATTAATAATATTTTCCATGAACAGAAAAGAGAATTATTATTATAAGCTATTATAAGTTATACATAAAATAATCTTGTATATGTACACTTTCTTCTTTTGAGTGTCGTAAAAATTACACTTGTGAAAAAAAGACTCAAAATCATGTGAAATCATCTTTTTGTGAATTTTGTTCCTATTGAAAAGTTATTGAACTTTAAAAAAAATACTGTGTTTATTTAAATAAAAGTACATGCCTAAATGATAGTAATTTTCGGAAATGTTACTTTTTATACCTAGTATAATGTATAATAGTGAGAGAACGGTTTTAATCTTTCCCCAGGTTTCGTTATGACTGTAGGTAACAATTTACGATCACGTACAGTTATGAATTTGACGGTTTTACGACTGCGAAAATATAAATGCACTGCCACTTATTGTAATAATACTGTGTAATAATGATACATAATATATTATGATGCTTAGTGAATAAATGATATATTATAATATCGAATTATCAAATTACTGAATGTATTATGCCTATTTGGTTTTATCGTTGTTTTACTCATTTTATATTTCGTTCAATTAAAAAAGTCTTTATCACGAAGAAGATACAAAATACATACATTAAATAATTTAAAAACAAGGGAACATTTTTAATTTTTAGTAAACCATAAGTAAACTGCAAACATTGCATTGTTCACGCTCAACATACAACATAAACATGGAATTGGAGAAAAGGTCTATGCATACTTGATAGGATTCATTTTTCAACTTTTCACTTGTATTATGTTGTCTTTTCGAATTTTAAGTATCTAAAAAGTCATAAACACGGGAAAATTAGTCCGAATATCTACGCCTTTCACTTTGTGGTGTGTAAAGGACTGTCGCTTCATGGGCTTCATTTGTTTTTAACTCCTTTGGCTTTGGATGCTTCATGAAAAGCGTCTGGTCCTGGAACAAAACTTTTTTTCTTGTTTGGTCTCTTTCACCAAACAGATTATCTCGTCCATTGTATTGGGACTGATCTCCGCCAGCCGGGCCAACCTTTCGCAGATCTCTGCGACGACTTTTTGTGTCGCTCATTCTATATTCACGGGAACGATATCGGTCTTCAGGGTCATTAATTCTTCGTGTATTTTGACCACTCTGCCAATCGGGGCCGCCTCCTGTAGTATATTTCCCTGTGACCACTAAGAAAAGTAAAGAAATAGCTAGGACCTGTAATCGAAGCCGTATACTTATTGTTAAATCAGAGAGAATGCTTAAAACAATATGTTTAAAACATTTTGGAAATGTTTGCAAAATTTTTGAAAAATTGTCAAAAACTTACAAGGCAGAATAAAAGAACGGCTCCGAGTAAAATCCCAACGTAGACGGTGTCTTGAAAACTATTTACTAATGGAGTTGGGAATATTTTCATGCAGCCTCTGGTATAAACTATGTCCTGCATTTCGTGACGTTCGTCGTCTGGATGACGAAAAATAGCACTTCCGCAGGTTGTCTGCAAAGAAGGTTGTTTTGTTTGATGAGAGAGAGAGAGAGAGAGAGAGCAAAAATAAACATTCATGACAGTGTGTACCGTTGATGTTGATTTTTACATACATAGTCGTATTCAGCATTGCAGCAAGTGTCAGGAACACTATCTTTTTCTTTACCTAATGACGTGTTTTTCCAATCGCCAAATCCTAAATATTTACAATAACAATAGTTTGTAGTAGTTTGTCAAACGTCAAGGGCAAGGGTCAAAGGTCAGTAAAGCCTTACCCTCGAATCCACAGCATTGACCTTTACTTTGAAGGTGGTCCCAATACACTGTGGGATCTGTCTGAAAAATTCCAACGCCATCAGAATCTTCTTTCCCGTAGTCATTCATAGAGTGACGAAGACTTTCCATGTAACCCAATAATGAAGTGGTTGAAAAGAAAGCACTAACTCCGGCGCCGCCATCAAATATCAGAACTACGATGAGCATAATTATATACTGAAAGTAGAAGGGGCGAAAACACATTCATTTTTAAAAGTGATGAATTTCATTTCGAGTGAAAATTTCAAATGCAGGTCTGTGTTCTGTACGTAGCAAAAAAATTGCAAATATTTGTTGAACTTACTCCGATAGTTATGACTATGTTTCCACCTGTAGCCGTGAAACATCCTAAAATTGCAGCCAGTATAATGATGAACCCATACGTTATGAAAATAGTGGCGGGTGTAGTTACAGTCAAATCTAGCAGCTCCAGTCGAATGTTTATCGTTTTTGTATTTAGTCCAACAATGAAACCTCCAATTATAGCCAATATACTGATGACCTGAACAAGGACACTTATTAAGTTTGGCCGTCAGTATTAGTTTTACTAGAAGAGGCATGAGCATCAGTAATCGTCATTTTTCTTGTCAATAGGTTACATTGCCAAGGAAAAAGGTCATGTTAAATATACTTTCTGCATGTTTTTATAATATTGCTTATTGCTTATTATTATTACGTACCCACACCGATCCGTTTAAAATAAATAGGACGATTTGAATTGTCTGACCGGTCACCTGCCATTTTGCAGCTGTTGAATTGCTATCCACACTCTCACTTTCTGCAGCTGGAGATTGACGTAATCTAAAAAAATTGCACATTTTAATTCATTTTATGCCTTATTTTCCATTCTAGCCGGAGTTTTTTACGCTTGCCCACTGCAAATATTAAAATTAATCCATGTTGATTAATTACACACATGTAGTGTAAAGATTAAAGATTAATTGAAATTTGGATTTATTTTACTCGATAACATTTCAAATTTTTCTAAATCATTTCCATAACAACACAAAACCAAATCTTCAAACGAATTCTGAATTCTAATGTATCTATAGCGATAACGATAAGTGCTTCCTCTGCATCCAAATTTTCCCAAATCTGTCCATGATAACATAAGTACAAATAATCATATTTATTAGTTACGTTACTATGGATAGATTTGGTGAAATTTTGATGGACGCACCTTCGTAAGTAAGAGAAAAATTCTAAAATAAAGTTCAGGAACCTACGTACATAATAGACATAGAAGCTTCTGTTTTCATGCTTCCCATTTTTTATACTTCTGAGATACGATGAAGTATATATACTCACAGCAAACATGTTTATTTATTGTAATTGTTTTGTCAATGCTATGATTGCTATGAGTGGGGACATCGTTTCACGTAGGCCCTAATTTGGAAACATGGATGTATTATGAATACAGATGGAAACTACTGAAAACTGACCTATCCATACAATTTTGAGGTTCTTAACATTCTCAGCATGTACCTGAGTTTCTGTGTTTCCTCTTTTACTGCTCAATAATTTTTTCATACATTAACTATTATAGAAAGTTCCATGCTACTAAGATGGGAAATGTCTATTTCCGGTACAATATACCAAAATACATACAAATACGAAACATTGCCAGTAATATTGCTTTTTTTCCTAACCTCCCTCGACCTCTATATTTTCTGTCTCATTGTGGAGTTAATTTTAAATCGATCATGGACCATGGATCATGGTACAAGATTGGACCTTTGTACAATGAAATACGAAATAAGAATGGTGAATTCCTCTTTCGACTTGATAGTTCCCTTGAATTGAAATTCATGAGTATGCATCATGGGATACAGGGCAGTCATAAAAATAACAATATGCAAATTACAGATGGATAAAATTCCCCAAGTTTTAAGAATCATTTTTCTGTAGATAAAATATCGCCATCAACTTCGTCAGTTTGATGATGTTATATTATACGCCTACAACAATTAGCCTTGAAAGGATAATATAAGGAATTACAGCCTAAAATTGCGCACATTCTGGATGTGATTATGTATGTTTTATTGATGCATATCCTTTTACAGCTTTGGTGATGTACCAGTACGCCGTATAGATACACAATACACATGCATACTTACTTACCTCAATCCTAGGTGCCATCATTACGCAATGCATATGATATAAATATACCCGTCCTCGTGCTCGTGTAATACTACTGACGTTGGGATAGTATAAATACAACAACATGAACTTGTAAATCCAAAAGCGGAGCATCATTGGATTGTTTTGCTTCCATTTTTATTACCTATGAAAGGCGACATCATCATCATATTGTAATGCATAATGTTTGGTATGTGTTGCATCTCACCTCAACATCATTCCCCTCATGAGGTGCACATATTATAATTAGTTGATCACTTGGAGAATTTTTCCCTGTTATTTTAAAGTTGTTTATAACACTAAACGAACTCACTTCCCTACATTATGTTTAAATACTCGAATGGAAGTAGAAATAGACATAATGATAGCGTAATATGACTGAATATAATATGTATAATTGCATGCATAATATATGTGCTGTTGTTTTACAACTATAGAGACTAAGGGGCGTGAAATACTCTAAAAACGTTCAGTTCTAACTTCTCAATAATTAGCTTTGTCTTCTAAAATATTTCAACGATTGTTCATTTACTCAATTTATCCTCATGGAATACGCACGCCGTTAAACCTACTAGTGACTCGTGAACATACGGAAAATTTGCACTTTTCCATTTTTCTATACTCCTATTCATTATACACATTGTATTTCGTACCCAAATCATGGCGTCGTCTACTCTAATACATTTAATTCTTGCTCTTCATGTAATTCTGATAACTGCTCAAAATGTGAATTCGGCGATGGTCCCGAGGAAGAATTTTAGATTTCCCCAACAACTCCGAATTATCAATCACTACGATGATGATAGTTTCAACACAAATAGCAATAGCATCAGCAGACCTGGAATTGTAAACACTCAAATGAACGTCATGAGTCAATCTCAAAATCAAAATAATCCCAACCCCAACTATGGAATTCCCTCGCAAATCAACAATAATAATAACAATGCTCCGCCGCAGCCTATTCGTGAGTGTGTTTGCCCGTGTACAAGGTAGGATGTATTTTTAAGCTTTACTGTTTTCATTTTTCCTTCTTATTTTTTAAGAAAAACTGCTATTTGCCAACATACAGATATGATGTAGTGTAATAAATGTAAATTATCTGTCTTATGAATAAAATAACTAATGGAAACGCTGGTGGTTGTAGAGAGTACCTTCCGATTTGTGGGTCGGACTCGAAGACCTATGGAAACAACTGTTTGTTCCAGTGTCAAAGAAACTGTGACTTAAGTAAGTGGATACGCCATAGAGATAAAATTTGTGCACTTTACTTCTATTTTATCCTTGCAGACATGGAAAATATTTCACCTATAATAAATGCATGTGTCGTATATTTTTATTGAACAGGGCTCAAATTTCATGCTTGTGGTACGTGCGAAGAGCCATCGGGACCGGAAGATAAACTCCCATGCCTGTGATCATCTTATTGTTTTCATTATTTATTTGTACAAAACATGTGCGTTTATCAATGTTATTACTTCTTGTATACATTAACATTAAAAGGCGATCGACAATAAATTTATGTACATGACAGTGGGCGTGTGATTTTTAAATGCAGAAAGTGACTTGACGATACCCTAATTGCGTTATCCAGTTTTGGCTTAAAAATATGCATTTGTCTCTGGGTTTGAATTAATAAAAGGGTCTATGCAAAACGAAGCGTATGGATTGGTAAATTTATGTAACCAAGTTACACGTAACACTTCACTAAAACTCAATCCATTCAACAGTTGAAAAATAGCATCTTCGTAAACCTTATGACCAGGTACATTATTTTAGACTTAAGACTGGGTCTCTTCTCCAAAAAAACTTTAACTGTAAAATAATTTTGATACGCTGTTGTTAAGGAATATCAGCTTGGTTGATGTACACTGTGTACTGTGCACATTACACCTGTGCACAAGACATAAGCTCACATGGTTCGAGATTTTCTCAATTCACAGCTAAAAATTGTATAGAGCTGAAGAGAAACAATGTTGTATGTTATAAGCAACGTATTATGTATAAATTGTAGTGTGTATAGTGTATTATATGTAAATGCCATGTAAATTTGGAAAATGGTAAAGAGTCTATACAACAGTACATATAGGCTGCTTTTTGCACTAACAGTGTACATAATATTATAGTAAAATTACTTTTATAAGCGTTGAACTTTATTAGCATGTATTGACTTACGTTCATACATTTTATGGAGATTGTGAATCTAATTTAACATTTATTTGTGTAATTTTTGTCATGTTTTATGGCATCACTAAACTAATTACTATGGTGTAAAAGTTGCTGTATTGCCGTATTAATGGGAAATATGCTCACTACTCACTCAATCGTATTAGTATGTATACATATGGCTGAAAGGATAGTTAGGGAGAAAATGAAAAGTTGTAAAGTAAATACAAGCATCCTAGAATGAAAATAGTCAATGTTTCATTAACCTGTTGATACTTGTGAGTGAGTAGGTGTGTGTGTGTGTCCTTGATTAACATTCCTAAAACCAATAATGCCAATGGACTCAAAGCACGCATCGATTGTATTGTATGGAGAACCAGTTTTTCTTTCTCTTGATTTTTTCTCCGATTTTTCACCCAGGGGCTTATAGACAAAGATGTTGTTTGCATATTGGATTTTGGATTCACATAATAATATTTTCACATATCATAAAGGTTGCTAATATAATATCGCGAATATATACAATATACATGTATAGGAATGTAAGCAGGATTTTATACAAAAATGATTAGTATACAGTATACAAATGTATGTATACAACTAGTTTTATGTTTCTAAAGTCCTAAACTTTTCTAGTCCATTACTCTTACTTTCGCATCTTTGGTCTTGCTTTCTGTCGATGCTAGTGTATGTGCATTGTATGTGTATGAGTGTCTGTTTGGGTATTGATCCCATTTATTTAACATAGGAGCCGGCAAAGGTATAGAAAAACGCTAGAGTGAAATATTTAATTACAGTTATACATACAAGAAAATTAAGTAGTTACATACACCCTGTTACCATATTACAATTTCTACAATCTCACATATATTTCTATGTATTTATACTGTGTACTTCGTTTTTTCCTGATTCTACTTTGCCAATAGTTTAAGAATATACAGGTACAACGAAATCAGTGAAGTCTGGAGCTGCCATCGTATTTTTTCTGTTTCCGTCATACACCATGGGACTTTGTGCCTGGAGTGTTTTCTCCATAATATTTATGGTAATCTCCTTGGCTAATGGTCAAGCTAGCAATGGATCAACAAACGTGGTTCAAAAAAATATCGAACTAAGTCCTGTTGTAAATTTAAAGTCGGGAGGTTTGCGTGGTAAAGTTCTGTTGTCAAGAGATGGGACCAAATACTACGCATTTTTAGGTGCTTAAAATTAATGAAATTATTGCGACTTTTCCTCAAATGTAGAATAATTGTAGTGCCTAAGCTATTTGAAAATAATACAGCATACATACTTAAATCAATTTGGGAAACGTTTTTTCCAGGAATTCCGTATGCAAGCCCTCCAATTCATAATTTGCGTTTCCGTCCTCCATCGACGGCCCTTCACTGGCCTGGAATTTTGAATGCAACCAACTATGGCTCCAAATGCATTCAGTACAACAGAAAAACGAAAACTGTGGAAGGAGATGAGGATTGCCTTACTATTAATGTAGATAATATTTAGATTGTTAAAATTAAACCCATTGAGCTTTTTCTGGTAGATGAGATATGAGTTAATGTATAAAACATAACACTGCTATTTTTTGCGTGCAGGTTTTTGTCAAACAGCAACATTTGAAAGCCGGCGTCAAACTCCAGAATGAAAATGAAGAGGACGAAGATGAAATAGTTAGATATCCCGGTATGTGCAATTTTATTTTACTGTAAAATACATAGTTACACATATTGTACAATTTATAGTGGATGAATGTGACAATTTAGCAAACTTTCTTACACGGCACATGGCCCTAATATCTAAAATACATTTCTTGTGGGTGTTCGCAGTTTTGGTGTTTGTGCATGGTGGGGAGTTTTCACACGGATCGGCATCTGACTATTCTGCCAAGTACTTTATGGATGAACCCGTTCTTTTGGTAAAGTATAGAATACATAATAAGTGTCTACAGTAACTAAAAAAGCTGCTTTGATTTTATTTAGAAACAATATGTTTTCATACATACTTTAATGCATTAAACGCATTTTAAATGAAAGTCTGGATATTTATTTGCAGGTGACGTTTAACTACAGGTGAGTTTACTCTTGACATCGAAAGCCTTATCTTTTAAGATGCTTTTTGTACTGGGAATTGTACGTTAACATTAATACATTAACCGTATTAGAATAATTATGTGCAATTTATACAAATTTCTGTTTCTTCATTTGCACTACGGCACATTTTCTGAGCAGACTGAACGTTTTTGGTAAGTACTGATGCAAATCCAAGAAAACTTTCGCTGATGTATGTATGAAATGCAATACTTCATGATGTATAATATATGATATATAATATACCTAATAAAAATAAAACCTTTACTGCCTATATACAATACTATGATAATATAAAATATACAAATAATGTGTTTTTGAAAAGGATTCCTGAATACTGGAGAAAAGGAAAGTCAGGGAAACATGGGACTAAAAGATATTGTTGTTGCCTTGAAGGTATTTTTCTACGAACAACTTTAAGCAAACACTACTAATAATACGCTATGGAATCTGGATTGCAATCATCTATATGCGTGTGTAAAACTATGTATGTATATTCCTTAATATTATGTAATAATTATGCACGAATAATATGCATGTATAGTGGGTGCAAGACAACATTGCCTCATTTGGAGGAGATCCCAACAGGTGCATAATATTATTTATTTGCAATTTACATATCGCACACAATCTACTACACGTACACTTATAGGAAGTATTATTTTGTCAACGAGAAAACCTATTTTTTGACGTTTGCATTTAGAGTCGTTCTGTTTGGGTCGAATTCCGGAGCTGCCGCTGTACATTATTTGATGCTTCAAACTTTGAATAGAAGTATACAATCAAAATAAAAAATATTCTCTATACTTACTTATTTACGTATTTTATGCTTTCATGCTTCTAAAATGACCTTTCAATGACATTTTTTCAGGATTATTCCATGGTGCCATTGCCCAGAGTGGAAGTGCACTTTCCCCGAAATATTTTTCGCGTAACCCCAAGAAAACTGCAAGAAAATTGGGTACTTATGAATATAAATGAATAGTTTTCTAAATTTTACATGCTAAGTATTTAAGTATTTATGTTTTTATATGTAAGAACCTGATTTACAATACTACCTATAACTTTGATTTAGAACGATAGATAAATAACTATGCATGAAATATCTAGGTGCTCTTAGCTCCTGCCCTACCAGTGACATGCTAGAACTGACTTTTTGCCTACAGGGGAAGGATGCTGCCGAGCTTGCTCAAAAATCAGCTCAAATTTACGTACGATTGCTATGTACAAGCAGTAAAAGATGTAAAAAATAATATTTAAATGAAAAAGGTATTCTAAAAAACTATGTCCAACATTCAGGAATGGAATAATCACCCAGCTGCTCCGTTCGGCCCAAGTGTAGAAACAACATTTGATGACAATGATAAGTTTTTGACTGCGTCGCCCTATCACCTTGTCAGTCAAAAGCAAGAAAGTGAAGTTCCATTAATTCTCGGGGTAAATACAGTAAAGATTTTACCTCAATTAAGATTCGAGGTTGCTAAATACTTGTTGTGTGCATACATGAATATACAGACTATGTATAATGTATAAGTATGATTTATTTACAATACACAGTGTATGCATTATGTATGCTGTATTGTCAAGAAAAAAGAGGTATAAAATTTGTTTATGTTTTGTTGTCTTGTAGGTTAATGAGGATGAAGGCTTGTTTGAGGCTGCAAGTAAATTCTTTCGATAGTTTTTTACATTAAATTTACATAAGATATTTTTAGTGTCATTGTATAATAATTCTATGAAAGGATTTTTGATCAACTCGTTTTATATGAACAAATAGGCCAACTAATTTCTTCTACTGTAAATAATAATATGTACTTTTATGTTCTTCATTCAAGGCGTGCTCGTGAATCCGCAATTACGATCCGAATTAAATGTTGACTGGCATCGTATAGCCCCGTCAAATTTGTACTACCGAGACACTGCATTAGAGCCGGATGCAGTTTCAAACCAAATCCGAACATTTTACTTTGGCGGTGGAGAAATTTCCTACGACACGAGGAAAAATTTGAGTAATTTGTACAGTGATCGCTTTGTACTCCAAGGTACAAGGAACACTGCTCTTCTTCAGTCGAGAATTAATGAGGCTAAGCCGATTTACATCTACTACTTTACATACCGCAATCACAACTCAGTTTTGAATTCCCTTGGCGTTGGAGAGAAATTAGGTTTGTTCTTTGTTAAATTTCAAGTCTATGAAAAGAAACTATGCAAACTAGAATATATGTGAAAGGTCTGTGCTTAAGAAAGTTTAATATTTTTATGCAGAAACAACGAATGGAGATGAGCTGCAGTACTTATTTCACATTCCCTCACAATTCCCGGAAATAAAAAAGACCGACCCTACTGCCAGTTTTAGCAAAAAATTAATCCATTTTGTTTACGTTCAATTTGCTGAAAGTGGTAAAGTTGAAAAGACTTGGAGCAAAACCAATGTCACATGGAGTCCAATCAGTCCATCTGAAGTTAAGGGAGATACAGCCTTAAAGTATTTCAAGATTGATGAAGATCCATCAGTCATATCTGAGCCATTTTTAGAAAGGATGAATTTCTGGGAACGTTTACCTCTTCGAGAATACACAGGCGAAGAGACAATCTCGCCATACTTTAGAAATAATCCTGCAAACGACAATGATGACGACTACGATCGCCTTGACGAGAGTTTCTTTCGACTTTTGTGAAGAATATAATGAATAATGAAATAATTATTGTTGTTAAATTATAAGGTAATAGCATGTTCAAAGTATAGGGAGTGGGGAGAGAGAAAGAATAAAAAATGACTCTTTCTGCCTTGTTTGATTTCATCGTCCAGTGTTTAAAGTGGAGCAATTTTACAAGGAAATGACATTAAGTATTTCCTTATGCTTGATATGGACATAAATACATCAGTTACTCATAGTCCATGTAGTTGCCTATATGTACCATACATACACCTATATAAATACAATATGTATAATATTATTTAATATTACATATCATTACCTCTGTTTCTCCCGACGAATAGAAAGTAGAAAGTAAAGTATAGTACATATTATCTGTTTGTAATTTATTGAATGCTGGTGTGCTTTTTCCATGTTGTTATGAAGGTACTACTCATGATTATTTAAAAAACTTACACAAAAGTATTTATGTAGAAATGGTTACATACGGTCTTTAACGAATTTCTATACATAAGCTCGTTTTCTTTTTCTTTGCATTTTTGTCCTTTTTTCATTGTTTTCATATCTGAATAAATTCGACTTTGAATAATGAAATAATAGATCAGAGTTCTACTCATTGTCAACTGTCAACTCATAAAAAACTCGCATGTACTATGATTCGCAATTCTTCACAAACCAAAACAGCATGGTGTATGCATATCGTAATACATGATAATTATACTACCTAGATACATAAAACACAGAAACGTTGTTAGTTAGATATTTACGATTATAGAAGAATCTTTACATAGTATAGTCTATAGTCGTTAATTGTTAACTTAAGCACATTACTTACTTACTTACTTATGTACAAATACAGGTGCCTATAGTATATTTATATGCCATACTTACCTATATTACAATATAATATGCTTGCCCAGTTTAGACCGTCGATTCTGGAGATCTTGCAAACCTATAAAAGTGATGAAAAGAGGGCCGCTCGCCTTCAGTAGAGAGCCGTATTGCCGTTGACGTACACATAAACTACAAATATTTTGACTTAAAACTTTCTTAGTTTTCAAAAATATAAAAAAAAATCTATCTTTCGTCTTTCTTGTTCGTAGATTGTTTGACAGTATTTCAAAAAGAAAAGGGGAAACAAGAAGACACCAGTTTACAATTTACAATTAGCTGAAAGAAGTTTTTAGTTACATAAATATAGTGAAAAGTTTTCAGTTAGTTCAGAGTTCAGAGTGAGAGAGTAAACGAATTAAAATTAAAATGGAACTACTTAAATTCTTTTTACTAGTAACTCTTCTTATCACCTATGTTGTCTGTCACCCCGCTCCTGATGCGAGCCCAGCTAATAAATTGAAAAGCGGAGTTCATAAAAGTAAGTTTTTAAATTTTTTCTTCGTATATTCAGTATTTTATATTTTATTCAAAAGCTGTGTCGGTCCATTGTCAGTACATACTGTAAATTCATAGAAAATATAATTTTTTTGTTGAGTTAATTATGCAATTAGAAGAATTTATGCCTTTATTGCCGGCTTTTGTCATTTATGCATGTGTCATTTCTTCAAATCAAAATTTCAGTGATACAATATTTAATTTTCCCCTTCCTTTTTTTCTGTATTTTCCAGATAAAAATAGGCCTGCTGCAGCTCCAAAGGGTGCAGGAGGCCCCGCAGTACTTAACAGAACGAGGAGACAATTTGGATTCGGTGGATCTAGTGCATTTGCCAATGCCAACGCTTTCTCTGGAGGTGGCGGTTATGGCGGTAGTCCATATGGATTCGGAAGTCCTTATGGAGGATTTGGTGGTTCTAATTCCTTTGCTTGTAAGCTTTGTTTTCAATTTTTTTAACTAAAAAATCGCCAATCGCTTCATAATAAAATTCTTTGTGAAAATCGAAAGAATATGAGGGCATTTGCTTTCCCAAATTGAACAATGAAATCAAAATGATGCATGAATGTATGCAGTGAAGTGAAGTGATTTTTTTACCAATCGCTATTGTGTATTGATTATTTTTTGTTTCTTTGTTTTTCTTTGATTTATTTAGCTGCCAACGCTGGATCGTCATCGTTTTCCGGTTAATCAACCACAACTTGTTAAGACATTTAGAAATATTTACAAAGTTGATGTTTTATTTTATTGTAAACGATTTATAACAAGAAGACGAATTATTATTGCAATAATTATTTATTATTTTTTTAAAAAGTGTACGAAAAATTATGCCTCAATTTTTACATTTTAAACAGAAAATTATAATTGTTTTACCATTTCGCGAGTATTTTTATGGAACTTTTAGAAAACTATTTTAATTATGCAGATCAATACAAAACGTTTTTAAATTTCTAATTTACATACAGTGAATGCCCGAAAGAATCATACTGATTACTAATTAGACTTTCAAAATGAAGTCTCAATATGAAAAATCAAATTTCAATTTAAAATTTTTAGTGATACTTATTGTTAAGCTATTCGGTTTATAAAAACAATAATTACAATACATTACAGTTGGTTTCTAATTTTTTAATCTATAATAACTTTTTAACCTCCTTTCCACGCCTTGAGAGTGAATGACTGATGATAATTTTTAATGTTTGAATGAGAGTGTGAATGAATGAATGACAAAAACTATTTTACAAACCGTAATAGATACATGTTTGAAAAACTGCTTAACAACCGTGAAATTTTTTATAGTATCGTTTTTTTTAAACTCCGAAATCTGACAAAGAAAATAACAACTTAAATAAACGGCTCTCTCCTGCCACTAGACAACTTTTACGGCAAAATAAAAATCAAATCTTGTCTACAATTATTTTCATTACATTAATCATATTAGCTGTAGCTCTCACATAATGTAATACTTTTAAAGCATTTTCATGAAAATAATATTTTTTCAACTTTTACTTACAACCACTTACTTTTACATCATATATATTATACAGCATACAGCACATTGTGTACTTATACTTACACAAATCTTATATTAGAAAAAGGTTCTGCAAATAGCTCACCTTTGATTTTTTACTTTTGAGATTTGAAAGCATGTTAACCTTAGAAATCTATCCAACAATAATATTGAATTATATAACTTAACTTCGACACTTCGAGCATTTCTCAAAATCCCAGAAGGCAAAAATCATGTTCCTCGGCTAGCTATTCAAATCGTTAGTTTTTATAATTTGTGCCATCGTTTTCAAAATAAATAATCATCACTTTTTGCATATTACATATTATAGTAATTCTTTTCTCGTTTACCCATAAAAAAACTAGCATTCTCATGTAAGCAATTTTATGGTTCAGACTTTTTTTATCGTTAGTATGTATATACTTTAACTACTATGACTTTACAAGTTTGTTGGTTCATTTCTTATCGGTCTCAATTGCAAATTGCAAATTACAATATCCTAGTGTAACGTTCACTGAATGCGACTTGCAGATAAGCTGAAAACATTGGACGAATTTTGACTATGACATGTAAACGTGAGACATCATAATAATATGTATTTCTTGCATTGCATTGACAACAAAAAATGGGAATGAAAGGTTTTATAGTTTATGGAGTTTCAGAGCGAGATACTTTTTTCGATTCCAATTGAAGAATTTTATTCAGTCACTAATATTCTGATCTTACAGTGATTGAGTCATACTCATTTCCAAATTTTTATCAAAAGTGAAAGCTAGTAATAGAAAACAAAGCTTTAGGAGTCCTAATTTTTAAACGATTTGACAAGCAAATAGTCAAAACTTTAATGGAAAAATAACAATAGTTTTTTGTAGAGGATTATATTTTATTTAATGAATGTATGGGACAGCCTGGTGTTGGATGGCTTGTTCTTGAATAGCAGCCAAAGTCAGCATATTTCTGGTGGTCTCTGGGAACAAGATACCTTCAATTACGGAGTTAATGATTCCTTTGATGACTCCTTGAAGCAATTCTCCAACGACTCCCTTAACAACATTTCCGATGGCATTGACAACGATTTCAACGAGGAAGTTGAGGATAGCTCCAAGACCCTTAATGTCAATGGACAAGATACCCAAGTTCTTGATGTCAAACTTTTCCAATCTTGGTTGGAGTTGAGTGTTAATTCGGAGAGTGACGAGGACACGAATGTTTTTGATTGTTCCAGTTGCAGTGGCCTACGAAACAACAAAATAAAATTGATTTATTATTGAGGTATTGAAAAGACACACTTACATATTATATACATTTTTTCAAAAGGAGTTAATGGAATCAAAACGTTTAGCACAAGAAGATTACTGCACATTGAAAACTAAAATAGGTATTCTTTTTTTATAAGGGTAGCATATTATATTCAATATACCTTGGGACCAAGGTTCATGAATTTGACAAGGAGAGCATACGCCAAGGTACCGTCATTTACTCCGGCTTCGACAGTGACGACGATTTCTTTGTTGGGCTAAAAAATAGTAAATGTTTTAGGAAAATTACATTAAAAATGGTTTCTTCATACATTGAGAAATAACTAGCAAGTATTTATATTATTGTGTAAGCACTGTATTTTCTATAAATATGACCCCAATGATCTCAATATTTACCTCGATTGCGAGATCAGCAGTTCCGGTTCTGTGCAAGGTTTCAAGTCCTCTCAAGTAACCATTAGACAAACCGGCTTCTCCGTGCCAGGTAATTCCTAATAAACAGATACATAAATATATCATACCTTGTGCATAGTTATCATTCATTGCTCACCACTGTTTTCCCCACTTATATGGGGAATAATTTTATGTAACAAAACCGAAATAAGAGCTTACCCAAAATTGTTTCAGAGAATCCAATGATAAAGTCGGGTAATTCAACAAAATCTAAGCCAAGGTTCACAATTTGTTGTCGAGCGTTGGCCAAAATTTCGTCCACCCAGGCAGAGGCATCGGCTCTAGCAGAGGCCATTGGACCAACATGGTGTCCAACACTATGAGACTATTTGATTGCAAGAAAATAATTTTTAAACGAATAAACACGAAAATTCAATTAAAAATCGCAAATAAACAATTAAATTGTTTGAAAAATAGTCAAGGGAAAATATTAAAAACGAAAAACTTTCTCTTTATATGGCTTTTCTTCTTACCTGGGCAAGGCCCAAGGCCAAAACTAGAATGCAAACTGACTTGTACATTTTTTATCCTTCAATTTCCTAATGCAACACAAAGACTAACCACCACAACGAGTGTAAATCTTCACAGTTAGGAACACGAATGAAAACTAAAAACTACCGTCCGAAATCGAAGGCTTCTTGTACTCGATCAAATGTTATCATTAATTTATGGAATCTGCAATGTTACATATTTGTTCCCCATCAAATGACCGCAGCACTTGATAGTTTTAATCAGTTTAATGTTGCCCCTTGTACACAGATAAAATCATCAGATTCACACACGAGGATGGCCTTTAGAGCATCCTATTGCGTTATTTCCAGTTCCCAATTAGTCACACGATTGGCAATTATTAAATAAATATATATAGTATACAAAGTGCCGATAAATATCAATCAATTTCAAGTGTTCCGTAAATAGTAAGCAAACAACATACACAGTAATACATGTCTGCGTATTATAAAAGCCTTACGTCTCAAATAAAAGGTTGAAGGTGTATTTAGCTATATAATTTTTTCTCAATTTGCCCAGGTGCAGGGAAATGCGCATCACAGTAAAACTCTGACCTTTGAATTTCATCACACCATTTAAAAACGTCGTATATGCAAGCAAAAATATGGATTGTATGACCACCACCATGTGCTTGAATCATTATAGTTTTAATTATGACGTTTCTTTACCACGATGACCGCTGCCACTGAAAAAACGAAAACATGCATTTATGAACTCTTTTTCGAAGAACCACTGACCAAAGACAAGTGAAAGGAATGAAAATAGCCAGCTGTCATGTGATTCAGAAATAAAATTTTCACATGTGCTGTTAGTAATTTTCAGTCATTTTATTGTCAATTTGAACCTTTGCCGTCTTAAAGACATTACATAATATGAAAATATGAAGTACATGCAAACTTTTAAATAAGTAAACGCAATGTAAACAAAACTACTGTGATATTTGGGAGTTCATGGAGAAAAAGAATCATCGTTTGACTTTTTGATAGATAGTTTCAACTTTCAAAAGTGGTTTTTATTTTTCAAAATCATAATCTCAACAGGTTTAGTATACATTATGCATACATAAATATTTAGTAAACATTATTTTTTGAGACTTTCCGTGCATACCTAAGAGTCTCAATCAAAAAGATTGTCATAGAATTGTATGCAATTCAATGGCAATCTCATCATGATTGAAATTCTCAATCATGTACAAAAAGGTTCATTTGATTGCACTTTTTATTTTGTGGGGTTTTAAGTTGTACATGGTCGTTTAAGCTAAAGTACAGCAAATTCTTAAGTCAGTCTAAGGTGTTCCAGGGTTAGTAATTTGGTTAATTAGGTCAATCAACTGCGCAAGGGTCAATTTTAAGCTCTGAAAACAAGAATTTAACAAAATCAATGTAATTTGTATCTTGGTATGGAAGTATGCTAGCAAATAATATTCTTGTAGTGTAAATTCTTCAATTGTGCGACAGTCTCATACTATTCAAATTTTTAGCCATTGAAAGGAAAGTTCGTTCAAAATTACTTACGTCAAAGATAGCAATAATATTTGCCGAAATCGTTGCAGTTAGTGCCGATGTAACTTTGGCCAATACAGGACCGGTATACTCTTCTAAAATCTCGATAATTTCTTTACTGAGATCTCCAGGTCCTCCGATTTGACCGTCAATGGTGACTCCCAAATTATTAAAGTCGCCCAGACTGATTGCTAAAGAAGGCATGATAACTGGTCCCCCTATTTGAGGTTTTATCTCAGCGTCAATTCCAGCAACTAAATTCAGGTCTAATGTGACTTTTCCGTTTCCTCTGATAGGAATAAGATTGGCTAACGACGCTCGGATGGAAAAATCAGCCTGGAGTTTTACGCTTGGACTGGTGATACGCAAATGAAGTGGGATAGCGTTAAAAATTCCGTTTATAACTAAGCTCGAGACAGGTACGTCCAAGCCTCCTAATCCGGTAATTAGTAAATTTCTGGAAGGGCAGTGACAATTTTACTTCGTATTAGAAAATAAATACTTACATATAATGATAATAAATTCCTAGTATAGTCAGCTGTGTGTTATGTCTTATGTGCTGAAAAAAAAAGCTTGAATAAAAGCATTGTTTTAAACATACGTCAAATTTAGTTGCCCTTTGACTGGAAGGTCATTTGATTCTCCCAATTCGGTCAAATCCACAGGAAGACTTGCTACATTTATAGTTGGAGGGAGGGTTGTAATAATTCCCATGAGTGCATCCTCTGTTGCAAAAACAAACCGCATGTGTTTTTACTTTTGTTTGCATTCCATATATACTTATGCCTACTAGTTGAAAAACGGTAAGAATAAGATTGTTTTACTAATTGCGCCCCCATAATCCGCCTTTATTGTGGACCCTCCCTTTTTCAACAGCAACGGTTGTGGAACTCGATCTAAACAATGAAATATTCTTTGCTTATTACAATTAAGAACATTTTAATTAAGAAGTAAGTTCAATCCTAATAATGAAATAATGCAAACAGTATCTATCAAATATTTAAAAAAAACCTTCAATGACATTCCAGTGAATGGAGCCTCCATAAGATCCCGCAAAAACAAGGGCGAAAATAAAAATGGAAGACGTTGACACCATTTTTGAGATGCTAAAAGAGAAACTTGGGAATTTGAAAAATAGTTTTCACTGAACTGAAGAGATGATGACTGAATATAAATTAAATTAAACTCGCCGATATAATATTTCCATTTACCTTGGTCTGCCTGGTTTTCACGTTTTATATCGCTATTGTGTTTACGTTTAGTATCAAAAGTAAATCAATCGGCATAATCTCTTTGATTGACTGCTGTGATTCAGTGTCAATTTTTCTAGGATTGACAACTACACATTTCACCCACGCTATCTATACAATGTGTACGTGCAACGTTTACGTGTACGATTTATGCACTTATCCATTACCTACATGCAGAAAATCATGTACGTACATGCATCAGTAAATGGGATTTCAATGCCACATGCAATATGCTGTTTTTTTACGCTACACATTTGCAAAAATATATGGGAGCAAATAAACAATCAATTTTTTAGTGCGCTATCTCGGAACATTTTGAAGGGCTTTTAATTTAATTGATTTTTTTATCATTTATTGAATACGGATATTGTCGAGATTTTTAGGGAAATTTCAGATAAAACACGGTATTGTGAGTCTATTTAACATGATTTCGCAATTTATGAAAAATTGAGTGGAAAATCCTTTCCATTTAATTGATAAGCTTGCGTTGCTCTGGTGCAGCTGTTGTGGTCGGGGGCAGAGTTGTTGGGTTGAGAAGACCCAAGAGGTCATTTAAAGTCAAATCCAATGACTAAAGGTGATAAAATGAACAAAAAATATTTTAAAATAGATAAAAACTCAATTATGCACACGGATTTTTTCCTTCTATTATGAATAACAAATTACAAATATAAAAGTTTCCCTCACCAGAAATAATTCCTTTGCTGCTTCTTGAATGAGCGAATGAATCTGCTTTTCAATGATTGGGACATATTCTCGGACAATGTCAATGACGACGTCGTTAAGGTCACCACCACCGAGGAGCCCGTCAATTTTCAGGTCCAAATTTTCCAAGTCTCCAAATTGGTAGTCAAAAGAAGTGAGGGTCAAAGGGCTGCCCAAAAGTTTAACAGAAGCCTGAACTCCCGCCTCCAAATTGAGACCAACTCTAAAGGTACCTTCTCCATGCACTGGGAGGAGGTTGAGAAGAACGGCATCAGTCTTGTAAAGACCGTGGACAACGATCGTTGGATTTTTCACCTGGACATCGGCAGTCAAAGGCTGAATGATTCCGTTCATGATAATTGAACAGACGGGAATTTCTGTGTCTGGGATTGTGTCAATAGTGAATTCCCTGAAAATAAAAACGAAATCACACAGTGTAATCCTTTAAATCCTTAAAAGAAAGGTTTAAATTTTAATTGTATAGGCTTTTAAAAGAATTTATAATTTAAGCACAAGCAAACTAAAATTTACCTTAGACGAGCTTGTCCTTTGATCAAAGTACTGTTGAGTAAACCGAGGGAAATTTCGGTCAAGTTCAAGTCTCCAGAGTCCTCAAAAAGTCTAAACGAGGGGGGAATCGTTGCGATGATTTTGAGGATTTCAGCAACTGAAAAAAATCAAGTTTTTTTTAAAATTAACAAAGTTTTATTGCCAACTCTATGCCAATGATCTATTATAATCTAACGGTGTTTTAAACTATTATTCATTCTTATTTACCAACGGAAGGTCCATAATCAAGGCGGGGTGTGTTATCTCGGACTACTTGTCTCAAGAAATTGTCTAGAAAAATCAAAACAAGGTATTAAAATTAAGAAACTGAAACTGTTGCAAAAGTTAGTGTAATAATCACTGATATATCAAAACTAAAATTACCGGCATGACTCCGAAC
The DNA here is from genome assembly GCA_034698285.1 of Sminthurinus bimaculatus. Classification (NCBI taxonomy): domain Eukaryota; kingdom Metazoa; phylum Arthropoda; class Collembola; order Symphypleona; family Katiannidae; genus Sminthurinus; species Sminthurinus bimaculatus. Next base: position 20,770 of record JAQIVE010001202.1, read on the forward strand.
AGTTTCCTTGTTCAAGGAAAAAGCTGAAGATCCAAGAACAATGCAAGAAAGCTCAACACGAAAAGTTTGGCTGCCATTCTTGCGATTTGTCAATTCAGTTGACAGTTTAGACTGATTACTGCGACTTCTATTTGTAGTTTGACTTGAACTTGAGGTGGAAACGGGAACCAAGTTTTATTTATAGAGATTAAAAAGGCGCATGTGAATCAAGTTTAATCTGACAAAGTAACTGTATGTGTATGTATTATGTATGTATGTATTATGCATGTATACTTTGTCATGTGTGTCTTTTCCTCGTCGTAATTTGTACTTTGTTTGGCAGTGAACGTTTTTTGATTGGATGACATGATTAAAATTATCAATCACATGCGTGTTAAAACTATCAGTCGATCCGAGGGGAATGGTACAAGTTTTTGAATACAATCTATACGTGCGTACTTCAAACGTCAATTGTAATCAATTGATCGAATATTTCACAACTAAAATTGCTTGTATTATTTACAATATACACATATGCATTCGAAATTCAGATATGTTTATACATACATACTAGTGGAGAGATGCACCGTGCATATGTATGCAAAAGTATAATTACTGTCGCACTTTTACAGAATCTTTTATTTTTTCTGGCTACTGGCTATCAAAACCTTGTAAACGAAAGGGGAATGAGGAGTCTGTGATCAATGTTCAATGGGCGACAACTGAAATATGCTGGGAAATCCAAAACAACAGATGTCATTAGCAAATGGTTATGATTGTTGACTTTCTACCTAAACTATTGCTTTGTTTGTTGGTTTTTTAGCTCAAAACAGGATGTCCTAAATTGATAAAATCATGTTCAAACATTTTGGGTTTGATTTTGACGTTTTTGGTATTTCATGGGCAGGTGTCAAATAGTAACGAACTGTGTGCATCGTTGCGTAGACATAAAGTAGCAATAGTTAACCTTCCAACTCTTTTTTCAGGTCGTGTGCGAGACAATGTATTGGCAGAGGAAAATGTAATTTTTGTCATATTTTCTGGGCACAATGTAATTATAGTTGATGATAAAGTTTGGTCACAAAATTAATACACACAGCATGCAAGTAAAGCCTCACCCTTACTAATACTTTCTAAAAATGTTCATAAAATCAAATTCGGCTTACAGAGAAAGTCAACTGCGAAGCAGTTTTAATACAATTGTGTATCTTGTGCGAGTATTAGTTCTCATTGATAAAAAATCTGTAACGTGCACATAAAATCATGATGGCGTGATGTAAAAATATTTTCAATGCATTTTGAAATGATTTTCGTTAAATTTTTTTTGTTAGACTCGTTTGACTAAAATTAAAGACTGGTTGTACAAGTACAACGTGCAACAATTTGTTTATTTACAACTTTAAAAGTATAAGCTTATAATACAAAATATATCTAAATAGAAAACTTAACCCTTAACTGCTAACATCGAACTTTATTTCAAATCTTCTGGTCTGATTCCATGGACATTATTTGGATACATATTTTTTAAGTCAGTTTCTATTCTTTATATGAGCATTTTTGTCAGATATCTCCTTGCGTCAATTAACGGAGCTTCTGTAGTAGTGGTTTTTGTCGTCGTCGTTTTCTTTCCACCTCCAATTATATCTGCTAGTGTCCAATCCTAAAAGGTGTAAAAAGATCAAAATTTAGGGAAAAGTATCGTAATTCAAGTTAGTTACTAGTTTGAAAAACGTAATATTTTTTACCCCGATTACGGCATTCACGACGTCCGTTAATACAGTAATTATAATATCATGAGCGACCGCCTCAATATAGTTAAAGACTGTTAGACCTGTTGAAAAAAAAACGAATTTCGAAAGTCCATATTACAGACTAATATGTCAGCCACATTTGTATTACTTATTGTATTTACTACATAAATTGAAAACAACAACTTTTCATTGTTATAACATTTTCTGTCTCTCCAGCGTTTTCTTTTATGTTTTAAGATATTGTCCTTTATCATTTTTGAGCTGTAGATGAATAATAATCTATGCACAGCTTCAAATTTTAGCTTACCTAAATCATTCACAATCTGATTCACAACTTCTCCCAGCTCACCACCTCCTAACAAGCCTGCACGTACGCAATGAACAAACAGCATTAAAAACTTTCTCTCCATTACTTTCTCCATGATGAAAATCTTGAAAACCACATGCAGACAATATGCGGACAACCATAATTTATTTTTTGCTGCTACCTTCAAAATTCACATTGAAATCCCCAATACTCAGAGAGTAAGAAAGGTTGGTTATTGTGAGGAATCCTCCAACAAGGGAAGCTTTTAATTTTCCTCCACCACTGGCCTCGATTTCCGATACTTTAATCGAAAACGGACCTATTTGGGTATAACGTAAATTAGTTTTTTGTACTGCCATTGAACAATGAGAGATTAATAACAAAGCAGTTGTCTTTAACTAACCTTTTCCGTAGATTGGCAATAAATTAAGAGCCGTGGCATAGACATCGTAATTTCCTATTGTATATTGAAAGAAAGCATCGCCATAGACTTTAAAATAGCGCAATTTATTCTCATATATACGAATTTATACTTGTACGTGTATTATTTTTAGATAAATTAAATATTGAGGATCATTTCCATGCAAAAGACAATGTGTCACAAATGGCTCTTATGTCTTACCAGAGATTTCGAATTCTGTAAATTTCAAACCAACGTCCACACTCAATGCGATTATATTAGCCGCTACTTTGGTTACATTAAAGTCGGTTATTCCGGAAATTTTTGCATCGCTAACAATAAATTGAGAAATGAGGCGGCATTAAAATACTTAACCTTGTCGACCAAACTTTCTTCCCCAAAATGTACTGACTACTGAAATCAAAAGTTTAGTTGTGTTATACATACCTGAGTTGAATTTTGCCTTTTAGTAAATTACTGTTTAAATCCAAGTCAATAAACGGGATTGGTAAAGGATCCGCGTTGGCATCAATTAAGCCCTGTCGAACTCCTTCAATAATCCCAGCAATTAGATCGGCAAGAATGTCCCTGGTTTCTGATTTAAGCGATTCGTGCAAAATACTCATTAAATGTAGTTAATAATGTTATGCATGATTAACTTGTAAACTCTCACAGCTTGCTTACCTTGTGATTCCACATACTGCTCGTTCTTTATCACCGGAGAAGCAAGAATCGGTGAAAGGCTGATGATGATAAGACTAAAAATTACGGATTTTTTCTCCATTTTTCAGAGGTGTTGTATTTTCAGTACTTTAATCCCGTTTTGTCTAAAATTATTATGAAAACTGTATCTTCTGACAAAAATATCGTGATATCTATGCAGAAAATTTATGTTAAAATCGCACCCAGGCTTAAACAATTTTTTATGCTACAATAGTTATGCAAAAATGTAAAGTTGTGCATCGAGATTGATATGCTATCAATAATCATTCATATGTATATGCATTAAAATTTGTTGTTACTGCGTTAAATTAAGTTCGTGGTCACTATGATACACACGTGTAAGCATAATACATATATTATAAAGTATTTGATTATATCAACAGTAAGCAGTTCTATGGACAATTCAGTGCATGTGGGCAAAAAATTGTTACTGACAACAAACTGACCAAACAAACAATCCACTTGTGTCCAAACGTGATAAGATATAAAAGTGGGAAAGTTGGCAAATGACATTGACACTGAAAGCAATCGATTATGCGCTTTCACGCCTAATGTACTACAAAAGTAAACAACTAATTGACTACTTATGAGCTTCTGTTTATGGTTTGAATACGTTGCAGTGAATTTGAAAAATTTCGCAAATAATGTAAAAAATAGTTAACTATTATTCTTTTGCCAAGTTTGGTTAGGTTTTCAAAAAATTACATGACTTGTCCTGACCTTTGGGGTCATTGAGCTTTTTGTTAACGCCCAAACACGTAAATAAATCGTGAATGAATGAATGAATGACCTTTTTAATTTCCCTACTGAATTTCTTTAAAAATCACTATTGATTTTTTACATTGCAGACTTTTCCATATTCACGTAAACATATTGATATGTGCACTGTACACTGTACACTGACTATATGTATAATGTATATATTATGTATTGTAGATACACTAGATGGTTTCTATGGTGGTGCATAGATGAATTTAATGAAAAAATTTGAGCATGACATGGAATATCTTTTAGAAATCCTCTCTTGACTTTATTATCTTTAATGACTTTCCGAAATTACAAGTTGCAACTCCCGGTGAAGATAAAAATTATAAACCCTTGTAGTATTATTATCATTATATCGTTCGTTTGTTTTTCAAAATTAACAAAGTATATGTATACACATAGCTATGCATAGACATATTATAAACGCTGTGTGTACTGATGCACACATGCATTTTATAATATTACAAACATTTTTTGGCAAAGAACTTTCACTCTAACCAAAACGTAAACAGGCACAACATTAATATTTTTTATATGGTATCATAACATAATATTATTATAGATATATTTAACGGATTTGTATTGTATGTATCGTAATAAGTAACCATATTTATATATAATATTGTAATTTAATGTAGGTTCTTGCACCCCGTTTAAAAGTCTATGTATTTACATAATATGTATAGGATTACTGAACAATAATAATGCATTTTTGTGTAATACATTATAATGAAATTTCTTTTTCGGCAGATAAGTTGTAGTACATAATAATATATTATTTATATTGATAGGTTTTTGGACAAAAGTTACAAAAACAAACAATTTTACAAATATAATTATAAGTAAATATAGTTACGTACTATATAGTCAATATACATAATCCAGCAACAATAATTAATATATTGATCTGTCCTAGATATATCTTCATTGTAATCATGTACATATGTGTAAATCACAATCAAAGTTGTTTCCCATATCAGGAGCACAAGGTATGTATTATGTATTATTTATGTATGTATAATATACTAAATAACAGTAGAATAATGATAATATTATTTGTGTGTTCTTTTTCTTCATTTCTCCTCTCTCAAGATCACAAACATACAACCTAACATAAATAAATGTGTACCTGTAATTTATCCAATGACCAACAATAATAATATGTTATGGGTATAGGAAATTGGCATATATTATTATACAAATGATAGTATTACAAGTTATGTATCATAAAAATCATGTTAATTTTTCATCCGTAATTAAAGATTTAAGAATGCTTTGAAATTTATATTTAACATAATTATTTACTCACCGTATTTAACTAAACATTCTTTCATAGCTTCAAACATAATATAAAATACATTCTGAAACCTGATTTTAGAGTATCCACAATATCCACATTCATAATATATTTTTCAGTTAACTGTACGTAAATTGTAAATATTATAATTTCATTAATCAAATTGAGCGTGAGAAAATGGAATCGTTGCCAACTCTCTTCGGACCATTTTTATTCCCCTTTTTCCTTTCACCTTTCTCTTTGTCACTTTCATTCATATAACCACATGTAATACCCCATGCATTACTCATATTTGTTTGCATACCGTAAAAACTCAAATAGTACGGCAGCCGTACTAGTGTTGTCGATTTGGACTCCCGCCGTCGTACTATTTGAGGGGCCGTATTATTAAAGGCTGCCATACTGCATAACCTTACGACCTCGTTTTACATGTAGATACATATTGATAAAGACAGAGAGAGAGAGAGAGAGACTGTGTGTGTGAGTTGAGTAACTGAGCAAAGAAGAAAGAAATCCTGAAATTTCCATTCTCCTTCTCTCATTTTAATCACGGGATTCTGATTTTAATTGATGGAATTTTATAATTATAAACAGCAGATATTTTAAAGAATACCTTTTTAACTCGTATCCTGAAATATCAGACTTTTTAAACTAGAAATAACAGTATAAACTTGATTGCAACAAAGCAACTCAGAAACAACACAAAAGTCAGCAACGTCGTTAACTTTGATTGCAGTTACGAAGACGATCCGTTTTGTTTCAAAATTCC
>JAQIVE010001203.1:0-26756 GCA_034698285.1 Sminthurinus bimaculatus
GACATTATTTTCAAAGCATATTATGAACCATGCATGCTTATGATTCTTGGACGACTGATGATTCGGTTAGCAGTTAGCTATTTACAATGTATAATGTACAGCGGGGGCGGAAGGAAGTTGGATAGAACTAAGAAATTCGATTCTGTAGTTGTATTAACCGACATTGTACCATGTGCAAGGCATATAGTAAGCAATGTACACGATGCACAATGTGAAGTTGCGAAAATTTTCTTTTGCTCAGCGGGCGCGCATGGTTTTCATGCAGTTAGATTCGGGTTTGAACTCAATCTTTTATTATCTTTCCTGCCTAGCCACGAGAAGGAGAGAGGCAAGAAAAGTCAGCTGAATCACTGATACATGCACACAAATGCACACACAGCCCCGACGACACGAGACTAGTTCGAATGTGAGTAGTGCACACTAAAATCTGAAATCAACGTGCTCGTTTCCCTCGCCAAAGGTAAAAAAGAATAAAGTTGCAAGAAGTGTCTTGAAGCTACAACCTTTTCTCTTTTTCTTCAACTTACTCTTTGCTCTCTGGACGTCGTCGTACTTACATGCATACAATTCGTTATTGTTTCATTTTATGTCTCAAGTCTCACTCGTTTTTTGCACTTGAATCTAAACGTATCTCCTCACCTGTTTTACACTGTATAAAATAGTTATTCTGTTTCCCACGTACAAGACAGAGATCAGGGAAACAATCACTGTCAATTTACTACGACTGGAGACTGGAACTCCAAGCTCGTCTCTCTATTTTAAATTTTCTCTGTCTGCCTCAGTCTCTCTTGCTCTCTGTCGTTCTACCACTCTCATTCTTTTGTGCTCTCTAAATCTACAAAATCCCCAAAGTTCAAGCTGTAAGGCTCGTTGAGTCGACTCCGGATTTTGGAACTGTTGGATTCTTGTGACCAAATAAAAAACGAAAAAAACCTGCAGTTGACCTACATGTAAATTGAGACTTCAAATAAAAAATTGAATCAACTTTAAATTCTTCTATATTTTCCTTACTCTTGTTCAAAGTTTATATAGTGATCAAAAATTCTAATTGATAGTAATCCAAGAGAAAGTTTGTTAGAGGATTTTGGAAGCGAATCGGAATAAGTAATTTAAAAACTTTCAAAATGAGTTTCAAATATTCAAATTACAAAAGGTGTGTTTACAAACAAACATGATAGCACGCTCCTTTCGGTAGTGCACTGGAGTCATTTGACTTCAAAACTATAATAGCTCTTTCCAATTACAGTTTCAGCTATCCTAAATCGTAAACCCATACCCATTCATTATTAAATTATTTGAGTTGTTCAAGTTCAGTGTTGAATGGACTAATACATGGAGTGTAAAATAATATACTAGCTAACTAATAGCGTATAGTCCAGGAAATAAACAGTGTTGATTGTTGATATGGGCCGCTTATTTATGTATGCAAACAAATAAAATAAATGCAATATGTGAAAATGACGAGACCAAGGTTAAGTTTACACAAATAATACATACATCATAGTCGTGGTGTAATTCACAATTCATTCACCGCGGTCTGCGAATTGTGATTACAAGTCCCATACTTACGACACATAAAAGTTTATTCGTAGTTAATCGACCAAGGTGCAATATTTTTTCAAAGAAGGGGAAAACAGCGTTGCAGAAGTAGACACAAACTCAAAAGCAAAAACAAGAAGGAGCCGGAGCTCAGCAAAAACAACATTTAGTATTTTACAAGTTTCAGTTTCATTGCAGTTCGGTAGTCTTATGATAATAGTAACATATAATAAGAATATAATATATTTTATATAGTGAGTGGTTAGTTTTTGTACCACTTGCTTAGTTACTTGAGTGTACTTTGCAAAATCCATAAAATCTTAAATTATTGTGATTGTGACATCATGTTGTTGTGTGGATGTGTGGGACTGTAAAAACTGTATTGTGTGCATACATTTAGCTACACAATAAACTACACACACACACACAGCTGTAATACTCGCCGTACTCACATAATATACAAGTAAAGTTTTTCTTCCTTTTCCCTCTTCTCCACTTCTCGGATAATGTATAATAAAAGTTAATTACTTTTTATGTATCACGTGTATATGAACATATGTATATTACACTGCATGTGTACACAATACACATCACACATATACGTATGTAGTATGTACAGCTGAGTGCACAGTGAACAATATATTATAGAGATTCCTGGAGACCACTGTAAATATCTAGTATCTAGTACTTATAAAGTCTCCGTTCTAACATCTAGAATTCTATAGCTGGATCTAAATTCATTTTACTCTTATATATCTTTCCGTCAGTGTCTTAAATCTCGTTTGTGTGTCCCGAAAAAAAAGTCTTCTTTTTATTACTGCTCCTGGCAACATTACGTATTTGCAGAGCATGGTAATGTTAATGTAATAAATGATGATGTATGTATATGTGAATGAAAATGAAGCCTCTTGAGAAGTTCATCTGACAGTGTCTCACACATAAAACTATAATAAAATACACATATTATACATAAGTAATATATATACGCTTGAAGCCTAAATTTACGTGTACGTACAACTTACAGTCACAAAAGTATTTCTGCTAGTGTGTTAAGTGTTTTGTGTGTGTCTTTATGTGCTATTAAAAGTTCATATGAATAATAAGTAATAAGTAAATTTCATGTTAATCTCTCCATCACTTGTTTTCTTGTAGGCCATCAGTGTAGTATTATTTACATGTGTATTATTGTACAGTGCAAAGCACAAGATTTGATGAAGATACATAATACATAATGTGCCAAGATATAAATACAAATGATGAATAATTCTTATTGTCACTACAGCTGCAAGGAGGAAAAATAATATTAATAATACGTGTGTTCGCTTATCCTCAAAAAGTGTTTGACACATGCTGAATAAAGATCAGCTTTAAAGGCAGCTTTGAAAGCTTCCGATTTGATAAAACACTATCTCTTTTCCCTCGTCATCAGTTTTGCGTTTACCTTTACGTCTAGAATCTTCAAAAGTATTCAAAAAATATTGTACATCTTTTGTATTTATAATGTCTATTTTTAAAAATATAACAATGTTTTTGTTTAAAAAAGGAACATAGAAAGTGCAACTATTTACTTGACTAGCTAAAAACTTGGAAAGTACCTTACAGTATAGATATTAAGAGCAAAAGTGACAATAATAGCATTGTTATTATTGTTTTGAAAAGTATCTGTATAAAAGTACAACAATAAAATCCTCATGATGGATGTGGACGTGAAGCCTCCTCATCACATCTCTGTGGCTAAAGGTGCAATGATGAATGATACGTTTAGATTCGAAATGGAGAATTATATAGAGGCATATCTCGGGCCGAAGCACTTGCCCTATGAGTCTCTAATCCCTATAACAATAATATACTCCTTAATTTTCATTTCGGGGATTATTGGCAACTTTTGTACCTGCATCGTCATTGCTAAAACTAATTATATGAGATCCTCAACAAATTTTTACTTGTTCAATTTGGCGGTTGCCGACATGTTGACGCTGATTTTTGGTAAGTTACTTTCTTTTTCTTTTGATTTCCCGTGAAAAAGTAAAAAGGTCATGCAAAAGGCATCAGTGTTACATGGGATAATATTATGAGATTGCTTTTCCTTTTTTAATTATATGAAATAAATTCATGCATACTTAATTTTCTCATCTGAGCAAGAGCACGAATTCATGCCCTTTCATTTTTCACACATTACTGTACACTGTACACCGTATGCACTTTATACACATGGACATACTAAAAATGGCATGAGGAACTGCGAGATTGCTGCAGAACGCCCGGTTTAATACGGTACAACTCATCCTGGAGTCTGCATGAGAAGATACACACATAAATAAATTGTGCAGCCACTCGCTCATCATTTTATCACGCCTCACCTACTCTGATCTACCGTGTAACACGCCACGCTGCTTTATATAGTTGCTGACTTGACTCTGATATGTCGTCAACTGGCTCACACGAGCACGAATCAGCAAAAGCTGACAGGCTGAACTGAAAGTTCCACATACCGCTTATGTTTTCATATACACTATACAGAAAAGGCTGTTTTTTTTACACGGGTATCTGAATCCGATGAGCGAGTGAGTCGTTGAGTAGGAATGTGCAGGGCACAATACACGCGTCGAAAGTAATTTTTCAAAAGAAGTTATTATTTATGATTTTCGAAGAATGGTATAAATACTTGCTTGCGGTACGGTGTTTACTTTTTGGCAATAATTTTCAAGGGATGATAAAATCCTATAAACATTACATTATACATATTATTTGCATTTCTTTAAATGGGACTGTATGCTCATATGTATAACATCATCAGTTCTTCCTCATATTTTGATGAGGTCAATAGATATCACCGATGCCACATCAAAATTCTACCATCTTAATATCCACTGAACGGGAATTAGTTTCATAAAGTTTTCGAAAACTTTATGGCAACTTTTTGACCGAAATTTAGAGTCACACTGCGCCTTCGTGTGTATCCTTAAATTAAGTTTTTCTCCGACTTTAAGAACGTAGTAGAACAGACAATAAAGAAAGCAAAGTTGAACTGTAAGCTTCAAGATGACCCATGAAACTCATTGCCAAGCTGGAGTTGCCTGGTTTATGTGTATTTTTTGTACGTTGCTGATGATGACGAATCTAACAATTTTCCTTCATAATGTGCATCATTTGTACAATTCCAGCCCCGTGTAATATTTGAACTGTAGCAGAAAAAAGTTTTTACACGTGTACCTTTTAATATTTAATAAATTTAGGTATAACATCCACTATTTGCCTCTGTGCGAGCCAACAAATGCAGCAATATAAATGCTGAATTTTTTGCGCTGCATTCAACTTTTTAGCATCATTTCGTGCCTGGGATAAATTATTACGGGATACATAATTATATCGTCTGAGGACAATTTTCCGAACCACCATTGCAATTTACCCAAAAAACTACGTAATACACAATTAATATGCATATACGTGTGTACATTGTACACACGTATAGTACATAGATAGAGAGGAAGAGCAAGTAAAATAAAAGTACACTAATCAAATATTAATGTAAAAAACAATAGCGATTAATACAAATAACGGTGGATCGTTTTTACTCTACAATACAACTTGAACAATGTTTAATGAACATTGAGGGTACTTCAATAGTTTAGCTGTAGCCATGACTAGATATGTGTGTGTGTATATAGAAGACACAAGTTGAGCCTATTATACTTTATGCAGCCTTTGCTAATGTCCGACATCAAAGTTTCCATTAGGAGGAGGGAAAACTCACTTATAAAAGTATTACAACGCAATATCTCCTAAATGGTTCAGAATTCGGTGTAGTCTATATATTCTACTTCACTAAATAAACGGGAGCCGTCAATAAAGGTAAAAAAAAGTAGGAGAAGAAGGGAAGACATGACAAAAAGGGGGAGAAGCAGGAGTAGCAGGAGATGAGGAAGGTAAAGGAAAAAAGTTTCTACCAAAGTTATTTCTACCTCTTTCACCTGTACACGGCACACTATACACACACACAAGTATTGCATACATATTGGGCTTGTTCACTATTCAATGGTCGGGTCAGCCAGAGTTTGGATGGAGCAAGTTCTGTATAATTTTCAACTAATGCAGGGACTCATCAGGTCATGACTGTCTGTCCAACAAGGAAACCCCATCTTTTTTTCACCACTTTTCACTTTTTTCACATCAAGAAACTAGAACAAGAGAACGAAGAAAGCGTACAGAACGTAGATACATAGCCCATTTACAATGCATTTGGATCTGGATATTGGACTGTTCTCTTCTCGGGATATCCGAAAAATATGCGAATGTATAATGTAACACAATACGAGAAAGAAATATGTGAAGTGGCAAAACTTTAGAATTTACAAGCTATGTATAATGTATACACTATACACATACATACATACATTTGTAATCTACATACCCTTTCGAAGCCCATAAAAACTAAACGCGTTATTACGCGTAACACACCATGTACCTCTATAATACACATAAAAAACTGTTGTGTGCATATGTATTATGTATAAACTGAAACACATGGACGAAAACTACAAAACTGTGCATGAATCTCTAGTATACATATACAATATACATAGCTGTGTGTATGCGATGTTCGTTATTTATATGGAGAGTTCGTGAATTCTTCATGATATTTTGAATCAACTCCTCCCACAAACCGCCCAGTTAAAGACAAGACAAGGAGATTATTGGCTCTATATGCACAAAGCAAACACAACATGATGTGATACAGCCATTTCCTTTTTGCACCATGATAAAAGCTAAAAGCGCCAGGAAAAAACGGTGTTGTGCTGTAAGTAGAATGGACAGGCACATTTTTTGCAAAGGATGTACGGTACATACATACGTATGAACACTGCCCACGTATGTATGCATGCAAACAACGCACAAACATACAATGAATGAACAGGGGAATGAATGGACAGATGCGCTGATAGACGGACAGTGGAGAAAGCGAAGAAGGAAATATGTAGAAGAGAGAGAGAGTGTGTGTGTGTGTGTGTGTGTGTGAGGGATATCGGACACACGGAAAGGAAACAAGCTAGACAAGTTTTCCCTTCTGTACATAGGCAAGATACGTACGTAAACAGTACTGTGCACATCACATACAACACACAAACAAGCATATGCCAATCCCCTTATGTATGTACATATCATGAAAACAAGATGAGATTCATATGGGAATTGGCGATATAGCCACTTCCACATCCAGCCACAACATGAACTTTTTGCAACTCGAGTCTGGTCGTCGATTCTACTTTCTATATTCGTCTCTAAATTTATCCTCGTGACGGTAACGGTCGTCCTATGGTCGTAGATCGTTGGACCAAAGAAAGGATACTGCTCACACACGGTGCGGCTCGAGTTGATTAAATTTGCAAGAATTTCCCATTCCTCCCCAAATGAATCGAAACAATTTCAACCCACACACATACATACAAATGTAGACATACCTACATACCTTCTCTGTGTTTATATCGACATCATACATATGTGTATGCGTATCAAATATCAGTAAACTCACAAAAATACGTCTGTAGATTTTCGTTAAATTCTTGCAATGAGGGGACAAAAATCTATCGAATAATATATAGATGTATAGCTTTCGCTCCAGTTGGTCACAAAAACTGGATCACTAGTTTAGTCCCAAATGCCGAAACTGCCCTTCTCAAATATTTTGCAAGTAACTCCATATGTATAGTTAAGCTTGTCATTCTGGACCTGGAGATTTTGGAGATAAACAGTCTTATTGAATTTTCCGTGTTTTGTACAAAACTGGATATGTAGGTAGGCTGCCAACATAAAAAGAACAGCAGACTAACTAAATATCTTTTGTCCGCAGCCTACGGCTTCTTTCCACAGTTAAGCAGATAATAGGTCGATATATAGTTAAGGAGGAGAAAGTTTAACTATTGTAGAAAATCTTGTCGAACTGGGTCTTAATCAAGCTCTTGTATAACCTTTTCTTCAAGTGTTGGCGAACGGATGATAAAATGGGAGCAAGTGGAGAGCACAGCTTTGTTTTTCTATTCCCTATTTGTGCCTGTGCGTACATAGTACATAGATTTGCACCACAAACGTAGGAAACAGTCTGTGTTCAGGATTTCTTGGTATAAAGGTAGCTTAAAGTATATAATTTGATACAAAAGGAAGCGTATTTCTGGACAATTTATAATCGAACTATTATATGTATGTATACATACTTATATAGAGGTAAAGTACAAAATAGTTTTAAAACTATGTAGGTACTATGTGTAAAGGGGAAGGCTGTATGCTGTGTACATATATTGTACAAAGATATACCTACCATAAAGGAATTTCTTCCGTCTTCTCCTGCATGGCCTATCTTATAATATGCAAAAATAGTAGGAGAATGGCAGAGAGATATCAGCAGAAGAGATATCATGAACAGATACGCATATCCCTGCAAACAATGATGTACATACATACAGATACACATACAGACACTGCGGAAGTCTCATCACACAGTCGTCGTCGTCACCGTGATCGAGGTTGAGATAATCTCGGGAGTTTTCCCTGTACAAATACGCTCCGATGCACAAACTGATATATTTTCCATAATATTTGAGTTGATAGCTCAAACAGAAAAAAACCTTCAGACTACTATACCACTAGAACCTCAATCTCGATATTCGATATGTACAAAATTCAAACTTACAAATACGAAGCTCGAGACCAAACCTCTTTTTTCATTGTCTTTTGTCAGCTCATTATCATGCATAATATACTACTTACTTATTGTATAATCCGTAGATACAAAATACACATGAATATTCATTCGTGTATATGTATGTAACTGCTGGCCGAAGAAATGCAGAAAATCAGAATCTGCTCTCACTTTCTCCCTTCCGCATGATTTTATACATATGCATATGCATATTGTGTTTTGCTCAAGCGCTCGGTCTATACCTTGTTGATGTTGATGTTGTTCGTCTTGAGATGTTTTTGATTCCCGATTCCGAGAAAGGAGCATCCTGCTGAGCAAAGGTCTGTGTTTAATTGCTGCAGTCTTTATCAGTCTATAAAATAGCTATGAAATAACTATAATGTAAGTAACCAAATATGTATAGTATGTAGGACACAGGCATTTAATTAATGTTCACCTCCAGACCTATCTAGACCTAGATCTATGTACACAGAGACAATGGCAACGACATCGACAAGCATGAAGACAAAGAAAGAGCCAAAGATAAAGACGAAAGAATATTAACTATACATATGTATGTATGTACATGAGATAATAGGGACAGGCTCACAATTCCAAATCCAATCCTCCCCAACCCACAAAGTCAGTGGTTTGTGCAAAGTTCAATTTGCAAATTATTATCCTTCATGAACAAACTTGTGACTGCACATTCATAATCAATAAGACATCACCACCACGACCGCTACTACTACTATGTACACTACCGACTTTTACTTTTACTACTACCACAATGTGAGACATGAAATGAGTTGAGTAATAGAGAATATATACATAAAGGTATACTCTTCCCAAAGGAAATATCAAGCCAAAAACTAGGATTTAAGCTAAGCTCTACATTTCTACATGTTTTATGTACATGTTTATAGAGCTAAAACTCTAGACATTAGAAGTGCGGGGATGAACAATCTCAGATCATCCCTTTTCCATGGAAAGGGAATTTCAGCTTGAACAACTTTGAGCTCTTACTTTTTACTGGTCTTCACCTATCTGCTATATCCTAGTTATCTGCCTATCTTCATTTTTGTCGGAGCATTTCATCATATTATTAATATTGTACAGGATATGATATGATGCACTGCGGGATTAAAGCCTATTAATTTTCTTTCAGCTGGCGTCAAAAGTCAGATGTAGTGCGCACAAATTTTACTTATTGTGTGCATGCCTGTTTAAACGAAGCTCGGGCATCGAAAACATCATCAACATTCTTATGTGCTAACTAGCATTTAAATTGCGCATCGTATTTTGCATTTTATGCGTAGTTAAACTCAAGCTCACATATGGGAATTGGCAAATTGATAGTTGATGGCCTTATTTACTAGTATGACATCATTCATCATCATTTATGACAAGGATAGTATTAAAAGCAGTCAAAAGTCTTTATTCAATGCTTTAACGCTTGCACTACTATGTATTATTGGCTAAAAGAATTTTATCATTTAACATTGATTGGTGTAAAACTGCCAAAGGAAAATACCTAATTGAATTACATAATCAAGACCTTCAAAATTAAAACATTAGTAGCATAATTGGGGCTTGGGTTACTTTAGTTTTCATTTTACTTTCATCGCCCTTCAAGTTGAGCGCGATTGTATGTAGATCAAACAACTGTATGCACCTATGCTTAAATAACGAACATGAGAACTATTATTAGAAAAACTACAAATAAGGTCATTCTTTTGAGTTTCTCTTTATTTTGACCTATGTACACATTATCTATCTACTATCTACACTGCAAGCTTTTGTCGCTGTTTTAGGACTATGTGTGCAAATGAGGGTAGTTCATTCAACTTTTCACGTGATCAGTAGATTACTGCTCCAATAGATTTGCCACAAAACCCACAACTACACGTTTTGACATTGTTTCTTCGTGGTAAACTGTAAACACGAGCGGGAATTAGCAGCAAAGAGAACCTTACGAAACAGCGTAATGTTATATGTTACATACAAAATAAAGTCAACTCATCGTCAGTCTGAATGAATAGCAGGGGAAACTAGGATAATTCACTCGGCTACTTTTATACCATCGAGATAGGTACAGTGCTATTATCCCGTAATCTGTGCTTTGACCTATTGAAAATTATCGGGAATTCGCCGTATGCCTGGAGTTTTAGGTTTCTGTTTATCTCCTTCATGAAGTATTGAGCCCGCAACTTTCTTTCTTGGTGACATGTTCAGTGTAGAGTGTAGAGATACTGATATAGACTGGAGTTGAATAACACAGTACTGATAATAATAACAATAATATACCTTAATGGACTACATAATTGAATGAAGAATGGGTATAAGTTTGTATTTTATCTCGTCGTCATGTCCGATTTGCATTACGGATTACACCGATAGCACAATATGAATGCAGTCTTTGTTAGACTTTTGAACGCAAAATAATCATGAATGGAACATAAAAATGGCACAACTTTCCCAGTCAAATACTTTCCATAGGCGCTATAAACATATTACGTAACGCGATTTTCGGCCAATTCCGAAACCCCTCCCCTAAATGTAACAGCAGCCTCTAGACCCCCCCCCCTCGGAGCGTTACGTAATAAGTTTATAGCCCCTAATCAGTAATATTGTATCATATTACTATCAAAATAGTAAGACAACTTTGCACTTTGGTGCTTGACATTTTAGACGGTGCAGGCGGTTTAGGCGGTGCATATGCCTACTAGGGATCGCCTATTGCTGGAGGATTAAAATTGAAAGTGACACATTTTAACTGACATAAAAAGCAAAGCCTGACTTTCGCCGACACACAAATAGCATACATAAACGGGAAAGCATCGGAGAAAATATATAATATGATTGAGATGGTATCAGGTAAAAGTAAATGTGTGTCGACCAAGGTCGTGTGTAAGTTACTGACGCAAAAATCAATGTATCGTCAGCAAGTAAAGTATAGTAATCAGTGTAATTACTTGATAGAGCAAGATACTCTATAGAATTGATCGTGACTCCGTCGTCCTTTCAATACTTACTCTAGCACAAATACTTGCTAAAGACTTGTCAATGCTGCATGATGTGATATTCTTCGCATTTTCTGAAATTAGAAAACGTTTTTCCCTTGAAGAAATAAAGATCAGCAGGACCAGGTTAAAAAAATGATAATATATTATATCATTTTTAGCTTGGTTAGTATGCAGCTACATGATCTTGACCAACTTTGGGAACTAGAACAGTTTGATACCCAGCGGCAATTCCATCAAATTCTGATTACATAATTAGAATTAATTCTCTGGGTCAAAGAAAAGTGGAATGAAGTGACTTGAAACGAAATGAGCAGCCTACTACAGACCACAATAACTATATATTTATGGTTTACAGCTTCACGTGGTTTCTCGGAACGGTGAGGACTTGCGTACATGTAAAATAATCAAATATAATACTTTTGTGTGTAGGTGGGAAGACATGTATAATGTATGCACACGTTTCTCCACAGTTTTGGATTTCATATCCAGTTCTTAGTGCTCACTTTTTGCATTCATGTTTTGTCATATGCATCTGTTCTTTACGTATTCAGCATTCACAATCAGCCATCTTTCATAAGCGAGTTGACGTTCGCTTGCTTGCATAGCTTGTAGTTTAACCTACAATTTTGAAACCAAATGCCCCAACTTTCCTCCTGTCTCATTGTTTTCCCTCGCTCTTTGACCCTTTATCTTTTCACATTTTACTCGGTGATTCAGCGTTCAACGCTCAAAATCAGCGAACCACAAACCAACGAGAGACGGTGAGAAATACAAAGGCAAAGCAAGGGCCCTTGACCTAAAACTAAAATATAGAATTCAAAATGGAGCTAAATAGATTCAGTTAAACAGATGCAAAACCAACACAGCTAACAAAATTTTTCAAACGTTCGAATTCTGGTGTTGTTGAGAGGGCAGAAATACAAACCCGTAGCTAAAGTTTTAGAGACAGTACTCAAACCTCAAACGCGGAGAAAGAGAGACAGCAAAACTAGATGATGCTTGCAAAAAATTTCCATGATGAAATGTCCTCCGGACTTAAAGTATGTGCATAAATTATGTCTTTTACTCAAAACATAATTGCAGACTGCAGACAAAGTTTTCCCTTGTCCACTAATTAAGTCAACAAACGAAGACGAGACAAACTAAAGTGGGCCAATGGAATTGAACATGAAACGGTTGTGTGACAGCTATAAAGCGTTTACTCTTTTTCGTCCTTTTGGCTACTTGTTCGACCGGGCTGCGAGCATTTTTTGGGTTATCATTTAAGGACGATCTGCTTATTTTTGAGTTTTATTGTTTTAATATTATTCAAGCTCAACTTTTTTCAAATTATCGGGATGTTCAAAGGCTATGTAGGTACGATATTAAAAATCAAGGAAGCTTTTAGCACAACCAATAAAGGGTATAGTCATACTACCAAAATAGTTTATGAAAATTACCTTGAGACTTGATTTTCTGAAGTTTTTATTGCACAACCACATTTTTTAAATGTAAAAATTTTGGAATACTCTCTATTGCATCTGTTACAAGTCACAAAATATTCCATAATATATAGCCTGCTCCTTCTTCTTACTTCTTTTCTCTTTGTGACAGTGCCGGAAAAAGTTGATACCGACTTTTGTGAACGAATAAAGGAAATGAATGTGAAAGGTGGATAAGCAAAGTCAAGTGATAGATGTGCATTACCTTTTCTATTTTCTCTCTGTTTTTACTTCTACATGCGTCAGTGGTAGTTTACATTCGACTGCATACATATTATGTGTTTTGAAAGCAAAAGTAGACGCGTCTCAAGAAGTTGTATAATGCGTAATATATATCAATAGTACACCATTATAATATTATATATATTATAGTTTATAGTAAATCTAAGACTAAAGCCAAAGCCAAACCAAAATCCAGTATTCAGTATCCAGAGTCAAATCCTTTAGCCAACATCCCAAATCCAAAACGCGCCAAGCCAAATGAAACGAATGATTTTGGCTATATTCTCAAGTCGCAAGCCCCTCGTCGATCTAAAAGCAAGCTAGTTTTCTCCTTTTTTAGATCCGGTTCTGAGCGAAAGTCAAACTGCATTTGCTTTCTCTTCCATCTAAATGGGAATCCTTTCTTTTTGCAAATGTATACTAATATTAAGTTTATATACTTACATTATACGTTTGTCCCCTGCATAGAAAGAAATGGGTCTATTCTATTTCCTAGAACTAGAAACTATAAAATAATATACTTCTGTTGTAGAATTTTCTCCTCGTTTCAGTGTCATTCGGCACACGGGGTGGCCTTTTTCTATTTTTACTCTGATATTCTAATACTTGGGTAATTTTAGAGATTATTTCCTAATGTAGACTCTGAAAACTGAAAATATTTTTCTTTGAAAAAACAGCATGACCACTAGTGTTTTTATTAGATAAATGATTCAAATATTAGCTAGTTGAGAAAAAAATCTACAAGAACTTCAATTGAAAATTCTGAGTCCTGCGTGACCAGTATTGCAGTATTTATGAAAATAGCGTAAAATATTCATAATCTGTAGTGAAATTTTAACAAACTCTGTAAAAATAGTGGAGAAACACCCTCTTTGTGTATTGCTCGCAGATATTATGTACATATAAATTCATAGCGGCCTCTTCCACCTTCGCTTACAATTTTTCATGGTACCACTGGGCTACAAGCACAACTTTTCTCCTCTATCTTACTCTTCCATCTTTTGCTTGTAGTCCCTCCATCATATCATATTATATTATGTATACTATTCAGCAACTTCAACTCTGCAGAATAGGAATAATAATATTTTTTGGAGGGGAAAAAGGAAAAATCCTTAACTTTATTCACCACCCGAATCCGGAATAAATTCACGAGGAAAAATGTATTTGCAGAACAAGAAAAAGTAACCGGAGAAAATGAAAATGAGTTTAGGAGGGAAAGATAGCAGTGCAAGTGTATGCATAATGCATATAGACTATTATATTATCTCCATCTCTGACTTGAACATTATTCTTCATATTCTACCATAGTGTGCATACATACATACATGCATGTGTTTCGAATAGAGTCAGCCTAATATTATTTTGTGCAGTACATGGTACAGTGTTATGCAAAATATAAAGTTTGGAAAGTTTTGCATTGCGTAAATCTCTGTAATTTACGTCGATTTTTCTAGATTTGCGTGATAATTTACGAAACTCTTTATACTAGAAAAGAATCTCCAAGTACTGATTCAAGATTAAGATAAGAAAGTACGATAAGTACTCATCAGCCTTTTGTTTTAAATTAACATATATTATGCAAAAGATGCAGAAAAGACGGGTGGAGGTACTGATTTCTGCAATGTCAAACCTCCCTATACATTATACATACATCCTTTACAATACAGGAAGCGACCTGCTAAAAAAGCAAAAGGTCATTCGATCTGTTCGTCTGTATATCTGCATTGGTGATTTTCTCCTGCTACCCTCAAAACGTAATGGGAAGCGGAATAGGAAAGAGTGTTTTTGCACAAAGTGGCCCATAAACCATAAACCATATTGACTATTGACTGTGGATTTATATAAATTCAAACTTGCAAAAGGGAGCATCGAGAGCACATCAATTTCCCCCGTCCATTCTCTCAGTAGGAGAGAATTGGCAAGATTTCAGATTGTTGACCCTTTGTTTTCTGAAAGAGGATGCGACGCTGATCGCTGATTATGTTGTGCTTTTCCTTTGAATCTTTCGATTACTTCTCCTGTTGCCCATTCGACGATGAATACGATGAAAAGAGAGAGGAGGAAGGGAACTATCTAAAATCCAAAAATCAACACCAACACCGAACTGAATTGAGTTTAGCGTTAGGTATGGATTGCCTATGTATACACAAGTACAACGTACACTCATATGTATCTATAACTTGTCTTTTCCATGCGTTATCAATCATTTTCCCGTTCAATCCTTTGTATACATAAGCGCAACTACTGTGAGTGGGCACAAGCATACAAAGCAGGTAAAATATGTACAAAGTACGCACATGCATAAGCTTATAGTAAAATAATAATAATAACAACAACAGACTTTGGTCCCACAACTGCAGCTTCAACTTACTCTGCAACTTCATCTTGATCATCATCTCCATCTTGCTTGACGCTCATGTTCACGGTGCACGTTCATCCTGATGCTGATACTCGTTGGGCGAGCGTTCAATACTCATGTATTATTTTTGGACATCTTCTTTCCATTTTCCTTCAACCTTTCTCTCTCTCTTTGCTGCTCCAATTTCAGTTTCCCTCAAGATTCCATCCAATTTCCATCCCGCTTGTTACTTCATCTAGAATCCAGGCAATTTACCGGTTACACGGCACAGTGCAGTACAACACAGCACCGGCACAAAGCAAGAAACCTTCTCCATTTTCTTCCTGGCCTACCCTTTCCATATTGCTCAAGGTAGATTTTTGCTCTTTGCTGTCTTTTCTACAAATAAAGACTCATCAAGTAATACTGATGGATGTTTCTAATCGTTTCATCTGTATTTGTATTACCCTGCACACGGAGTGCATCAAAATAGATAAAAGTATCGTTTTAGGCCTTGACTGTGTACCTACACTCGGTATAATTATTTTAGGGAACCGCTCTTGGCCCAACGTGGGAGTAAATGTTCTGTTATTCTTCATCATATCCTCTCCTTCTTATTTCTGTCTTCCTTTGACTTTGAAGTAGAATAGAATTATGAATCAGAACTGTACTGTGCAGTGTACAGCTGAGTTTTTGCATTAGCCTTTCATATTGAGTCGGTGCTTTTGTATATGTAATATATATTATACATACAGATGATAGTACATCGCATGGTACAAGTTCATTTTCTAAATTAAATTGAAAGGATAATTCCACAGGGTATCTTTTCTAGGCACGATTGCTTGCTCCGTTTAATAAAAAGTAAATCATTTTTTTCTATTTTCAGCGTGTAAAATGTATAGTGTATAGTGTATAGTGAGCCAGCTTTACAGTTGGCCTGATTCAACTCACTTGTTTTTTTCTTGATGATTTCACAATAATATTTCATGAGTTTGAAATTAAATTAGAACAACATAGTATTTTGCAAAGGTTATTTTTCACCTGGCAAAATTGATTACAATTGAATTAGATTTCAACTATTAAGGGAATTCTCTGAAATATAATCTTTATTCAGACCACTGATTGTGAGTAAGCGTATAAAATGACTTCTGACGTTGTTAGAAGTGTGCAGTTTTTCACCGTAAAATAATCAACAAGCTTGTAATCAATACTATCGGATATTTATACATACTTCATTGTTCATTCCTAACATAATATTAGAAATATGTTCCACACGCCAAGAACATGTATGAAGCTGTTTACTCTGATTTCACGTAAAAGTTTCCATTTGTGTTTTCCTTCCACTTTCTCTTTCACTTGCACAACCTGATGATGATGATGGAGATGCTAATATTGATATTGAATCAATTTTCAATTGTTTCCCTGTCACTTATGTAAATTGAGTAGTGAGAGGAGAGAAAAGAGAAGCCTTTGAAAGGTCCTCTGCCTTTTGAACTTGTTACACACTGCACATTGCGCATTCATGTTCCGAGCTGTTCTCTTATCATCATTACCATGCCATACCATGCTATACACTATACACATAAAAGTCCGTTGAATAAGGTGAAACTCTGGTCACGATTAGTTTATGCGTGTAATATAAATACATATACAATATACATACACAGACGTGTACGCTCTTTTCTCGGTTGCCATTGAACGTTGAATGTTGAGCTATCAAAAGGCAAAGACAAGAGTAAACAGAAAACATCCTTCAACTTTCACCCAAAAGTTGCAGCGGGCAAGTCAAGCACAAAATTGTGTTGACAGTTTTTTTGCATTCATCCGTCCACTGGTAAATGTCCGCCACGTCCTACGCCGCTCTAATATGGGCTGCGAAATGGTAATTTATACAAGGCGACAAAATACATTTATACAGCGAATGTTGTACACGAGAGCCCTTGTCACACTGTTAGATTGCCCAACTGACAGTCTCCTGCGTCGCTTTCTCTCTCTTTGCCTGCTATGCATTTTTGCACAGCTTAAGAGTTAAAGCTTGAATTCACATGTATATTTACATTTGAGTCCGAGTTTTTGTTTGAGTTTGAGTTTCCTCAAACTGTCTAGCAGTGCTGTTTGAACACAAAGCAAAGTAAAGCGTTACAAAACAGGGCTTTCAGCTAATCACCAGCCCAAGCCCAACTCTTCAACTTCAACTTGCTAAAGTGTCTCAGGAGAGAAAAGTCAAGAGTCAAGATTCCACGAACTAAATTATGTTTACTTTCAGTTTATAGCTTGTAAGTAGTGACGAGACTAATTTTGACATTGTATGATAACATGGAATAATAAAATTTAATTCGTTATGTATAATGTATACATATGCTCGAAAACTATTTATGTAGTGTAAAAACAACTTTTTTCTTTGCTTATGTAAACCTTTCTCTTGTATTGAGGGAAAAATGTTTTTGTTCATCCAACGTGCATTTAATTAAAATACTGTATTACACGGTAACTATTATTATAATTTGTCCACTGCTTTATATTATATGTTCCGATCACCTTTACGACGACCCTCAAAACATAAGTACATATTATGTCAACGACAGTGATGATGATGAAAATGATTGGTCTGAGCTTTTGCTTTCCTATTGAATTGCAATCACATAGAAAGCGGCTTGTCTCTTCGTGCACGAAGAGACATGTCTTGTCTAGTTCTCGTCTAGAGGAAAAATGACTGAGTATATACATTATACATCTATATTATAGAGCTTACATTTTGCACGAATAAAAACTTGACTGGAAAAGCTAAAGTTTTAAGCACGTTTTACCTATAAAATAAATGTAACGAAATGCTTTTCTCATCATCCTAAATAATGGCGACTGCTAAATATTGTATCGTATACTTTATGCTATAAATTGTACAATGTATAAAGATTCTTGTAGCTACATGTTGTACGTATGTAGTTCATTCTTTAATCCAAGGATTGGCCCATATAATATTAACAATGACAAATGACCAAATGGGCCTTGGACCGAGAATGATGGAGAAATTTGTGTCATAAAATAAAAACTTATGATGCACTCTGCCACTCTGCTTTCCCCGCATGTATATATGCGAGTACATAAATGTCAGTCGATGAAATGGAATGAAATGTCGAGTTGGCCGACAATTCTCAATGGCATGGAAAAGTTTAATAATCATAACTTAATATTTGAAATGAACAATGCGAATGCGTAGCTCCATTTCCATGTATTCTTCTTTATATTATGCACAATATTACAAGTTGAGTACTAAATATACCTACAGCACATCATGTATAAGTATTTAGGAATTTTTATAAAGATAACAGGAAAAGCAAGTCTTGTGCATAATGCCGCTATAATTGTGCGTTTATGTGTTATTTTATGGTATGGTAAGAACGAGCTCAATATTAGCTATGACATGACAAAGTTTGTTACAAAAACGATACATGCAGCCAACTAAGATGTATAAAATGTATGTGTATCAACAAAGTAGAAACTACTGCTATTCATGTATACGTGCATTTTGTGCAACGATTTGTATTTTATATTGTATAACTTTGAGTTGATGGTGAATTCCATGTTTCGCGTTATGAAGGCTTATATTAGTATACTACAATATAGTATATTACAGTATATAGTATATTATAGTATTAGTATATTACAATATATATAAGAGTAAAAATAAAATAAGCTGTATATTGTATATGCACATGCTGTCGCATAAAACTACAACTAATAGGATTCGTATGGTTAAGGCAGATTGACATGAAGCACAAGCCCAAGCTCATAAATCCCATATCATCAATCATGAACATTATCTCAAGCTATAAAACGATAGATAGAAAATATCTTAAAGAATAATAATAATAATAAAGCCAGGAAGAAGAACATGAAGACTTACACTTGCACTCTTATTATTATTATTATTATTTTATCATCATTTTTATTGCCATTTATCTCCCATCTTATAGATCTTAATGCCTAATAATTCCCCAATCTTAGGCCGGATGCACAATTCATATTTGTGGGATAGAAAGTTGACTGCTCACTTCAAAACTTTATTCTCTATACAACCTATTCATCATCCCCATAATTCGTTCTTCATGCGCGCTTTCTTCGAGACAAGTTCAACTGTTTCAAGTTTCAATGTCAAATCTAAAAGCTTTCTACATTATACGTCTATACATTTTAATAACATTTTATGTGGAAGAATTGTGACTTTGTTTCACTTTTATGAAGAAAAAATTATGGGAAGATTTGAAAGGGAGCCGAAACTACATACGTAGGAAATTGGACAAAATCCCACACAGTATTTGAGTACTTGTGTGTTTTATTATGTTGTAAATTTCAAGGAATGTGGCTAACCATACATATTATCCATTTCCCCAAACACAGAGTTTATTTGCATTTATTATTACCAAGCCACATTTAATCTCTTATAGGCTCTCAAAGATTTGTCCCTGTACTTTCTCCTGTCTGTTGTTCAATTAAACACAATTCCCGTTTGATTTTGGTTTGGTATTGTGTGTATTGTATAATTTAAGTGTTGTCTGTCTCCACGCAGTCGTCTTTTGAAAAATAAACACCAGGAACATGAAAGTAATACGCCCAGAGAACAAGACGGAGCAGACCGAAGAAAAAGAAAGAGTGTACGTCGGGAAATGTATTGCCTGTATTAAAAGCTGTTGGCAGCCGACAATTTAAATGGCTGGTCTAACACAGTAATATATGTAATGTGTACATTTGTAGTATGTAGAGCTCTGGGAGCTTCAGTTTTCTCCTTTTATCTATCGCTCTCTTTCTCTCTCGCTCTCGCTCTCTCTCTCTCGGTTTCTTCCCAGTATCTTACATTTGTTTTAGAACGTGTAAGTTGAAAGCCGAGTGTGTTTATCACCAATCAGACTCCATAATAATATAAATGGAGACACTCGACATGTGTGACAGTCGGTTTTATTCAAAGTCATACATGTAGATGTACTTGTACAATGTACATAGTTGTAGTCGCATTCTTATACAAATGCTTGTGTACATTTTTGTACTGGATGACATGCATAGGAAAGTGGTGCAGTGCGGTGAAAATAAAGGACTTTGTTCTATATATCTTGCATCTTCTTGTTTCGGGCGAATAGATAAATTGTGAGGGATGAAGTAATTTTATCGCTCACTTTACGATACGATACGAGACGATATATGCGATACGATATAGGATACGCTGTTCTCTTGTCTCCTCTTCTGTACGATGCTCTTCATTCCTTTCCTCTCTATTCCTTCACTTTATTAAACAGTGCCAAAAGTGACGAGGAGGAGCATGAATGTAAAATGTGGGAACATAACATCTTCCACGGAAGCCAAGAGAGAGAGAGAGAAGACTTCTCCTGCAAAATTAGTTGGGCTCAACTCGGCTCAATTAAATTCAACATTTCAACATGCGACTCAATGAGTGTCTGAGTGTGCAATTGCTGCATGTGCGTAATGGCCAACGACAAAGTCTCTTTCTTACTCACAAACCTATAATACCTGAAACACAGAGAGAAATGCACACACATACACATACACTTACGCTCATACAACTCGAGTCGATCCAACAAGTCTCAACATTGTTCCTAGTAGGGAAATCTCTTTAAGACTTTGAGACTCGTTCGGAAACCTGTACTGAAATTTTGTTGAAGAGATTTGACAATGGCAAAGCAGTTCATGTTGATTCTCCTTTATTTTTTGTCACTTCCATTTTTGATGCAAACTTGTAAAAAAAGTGATTCCAACAAAAAGTTTTGTAAACAGGGTTAAAAGCTGTGCTTGTTTGATAATTTTTCTATTTGTTGGAGACATTTTAAAAAAATTGAAAGATTTTTGGTACTTAATATGACTCTCCTGCATCATGCTGGAGCTTTTGCTTCAACTTTTAGAGGACGCGTTGGAATTTCGTATGTTTGATTGAAAATTGAATAAAATGTATGTAAAAACACAGTTTTATAAATTGCGTAATGCCGAACCTTCCTACTAGTAACTATTATACTGCACGGTGTCTCTCCATACAATATACAATTTGATCGGCATTCTGCACGCGTACTTTTTTATACGCAGACAATATAAGGGTATTACAGGATTATATTATAATATGATGAGTCCTTTCAAGAGACCCACAATACACAAAATGTATCTACAGCATCTAGGACACAGTATCTAAAATGCAACCTTCCATACAAAATACAATACATTACAATGTACCATGCGATTCAGAGTCAAATACTTAAATTGTAAATGCCTATTACTCGAGCTCCGATGGGCTTTCTTCGTTTTTCTTCTGGTTTTTATGTCGTGGTTGATGGAAAAAAGGAAGAAGGCAAATTTTCCTTGATAAAATTCAAAGAGGCGGTGAAATACCTAAGAAAAAGAAAAAGACTCACCGATGTTAGACATTCAACAAGAGATTGAGAGAAAGAGCAGGATGAAATGCTCATGATGGTGTTAAACACTCATCCGAAATGTTATGGCCCGACAAAAAAGGGTGAATATTATTATTACGATTACTCTACAGATATTTAGAATTTAGAATGTGAATGCGTAGTACAAAAAATCATAAAATGTACGTTATGTGCATAATATGGTACCTACACGTATGAAATTTAAATTGCTTTTTACGTGGCGTGCATCGTTATATCATGGCACACCAAAGTAATGTATACATACAATAAAAAGACATTTTCATGTTTTATTCTATTAGTAACACACATAGGCATATAAGACACATGTATACATACAGGCATCACATGTTGAAATATAAAATAATATGTGTGTACACTGTACACATGTACAGTACATGTACAGTGTACAGTGTGGATAAATGAAAAGTTGAATTTTTTTCACAGTCAGACGGCGAAAAGAGTAAAGCAAGGTTTTCACAACATAAAAATAGGACTGTGCATTCATTCACTATCTCGGTACTCTGCTTATGCTTGTAATGACAGTCGTAGTCAGCATTTCTCGCTTGCTCTTTCTCTCACTCTTCTTTCTCAAAGATACGCACACATCACATTCTTGCCCCGCAATGAATGAGCAGGATGAGCGAAGAGGAGAGAAAAAGAGACGGAAAAGTCAAAAGGGAATTTAAAGGCCAAGTGAGCATCTGTGGGAATTGAATTCATTCGCAATTCCAAGTCAAAGTCAGAGTTGAAGTAGGAAATTCGAATGGAAAGAAGACATACATACAGAGACAGACAGGGAGAGAGAGAGAGAGAAAGAGAGACAGGGAGGGGAAGAGAGAGGTTGGGAAAAAACGGAAAGTCTACTTGGAATTTGAGTTTTTGAATTCCCATTTCACCGTTCACCATTTTCTCCTCCTGCTCATCCATTCAAACATGAAATGTGGTCGCCTCTCTCGTCCTTCTTCTTCTTCTTTTCTCCATCGTAGAAGCTTCATCGACGCTTTGGATTACCCACAAATATATATTCGTTGCAGAGATACATGACATTACAAATGCTACGCATCAAGTTTTCTTTATCCCAAGTGTTCAGGAGCATTATAACTTATAACTATGTATATGTATCTCTACATCTATCCAGATCCAGTCCTGGTTTCCTCTACCATACCGTCATTATTTTTGGAAATGGAGCCAATTCCAGCGTAGTTTCTCTGAACAAAAAAATTGCTCATGAGCTTTTACTACTATTTTTGTTCTTTGCTTTTGATGGTTCCTCGTCTTCAAGACACCAGTAGTAACTACTATTATGCTCGCATTGGTCTACGAGTACCTATATGTATATGTATAATGTATATAGAGGTTTTAGGCTAAATGCTGTTATTGTCAATATTGCTTAGTGGTTTCTTTTGTTCGGGACGCATAAAAACTCGGTCATAATAAAATTCGGTCCAATGCTTTAAAGGCTGCTTTCTTTTTCTCTTTGAATTGTTGATATGTATGGTTTGATTTCGTTGGGTTTAGTTATGGTATGGTTATGGTTGTGTTTTATCATGGGAATTGTTTGTATGTGTATCTACATGTACATTGTACAATGTACATGTATGATATTGCGTGTGAGCTCCGTGGAGTTTTTCGATTTTATGTCACTTTATTTACTAGGAGGAAAAAATAGGTTGAAGGTTGTAGGCTGTCTGTTTTCTGGGTCAATCTGAAGGGAAAACATGGAAAATACTCCTCCAGATCTTGAACTAGGGAAATTATTAGAAATTCGTATGCTACAGACTTATTCGTTGTCCCTTCTATCTGTAAGAACTCATGATTTAATATGTTTGAAGTTTGGATCAAGTTCTTTTTGTTTTTCGGGCCCCGTAATATTTAAGTGCCAGGATTTCCCAATCTTATTCGATCAAGTTTTACGTTGGAAGAAATTAGAAAACTGACGTTTAAATGTAATCTGAGACTGTTTTTATTATAAAAAACTCTGATTCATACAGAAAAGAGTCCTATAATTTAATTATGTAATGATACACGGTACCCTGCTTTTCTTCATGCACATGGGATAATTCAAACAAGAGCATTCAAAAAAGATCAAACTCTGGGTCAAGAGCTGAGAATATGGAGTTGCCTAACAATGTCAAGTTTGGTTTACCACCACCGACAGATTTTATTACTGATGATGCGGCACGGTCTGAGATTTCAGATTTCAAACTCCTATAATATTATGGATGCAAGTTACCTTTAGTCTGCGTTTAGCATGTCTAACACGTATATGTACATATGCCAAGTTTTAGTAATAATAAAGGAGAGAAAACCACTCGGAATGACTTTGAACTACATGTGTGCTACATCCAACATCATCTTATCGTAAAATATCATATTGCCATATCACCTTACATCACATTATATCTATTCAATATAAACTGTAAGGATGTCTTCAAGATAGGTGCAATCTGTACCTGTTACACACAAACACACACACACACAAACCGAGTCTACAATCTACAACTATATCACATCATTTACCACATCACCTTCCTACGCGTTAGACAAATATCCTCCCTATCAAGTCTCGAGAGACCGGAGTTGAGCAGAAAGTCGAGCGGTTATACATACTAACAAAGATGTGATTTTCCAGATCTTCATCCGAATCCGCACCAGAGCGGGCATCATCATTATTATTATCAGCAAGATCGTTTTTCCTTCTCAAAAAAGTTTCTGCATCATCCTTTCTTTACTTTAGTTCTTACAAACATACACGTAGTATTTATGTATATGTATAATGTCTGTCCTATCCAAGAGGTGCGTCCTTCGTTTGAAAAGTGAACTGATTTTACAACCTTTTTGAAGTTTTTAAGGGCTGAATAGTGTCAAGTGTAATGTTTCTACAGCATACAGCAACTAAAAGTGTCAACCCAGACCGATTGAGATGTCAAAAGGAGATGAGAGAAATTCAACTACATACATAGATATTCAATATTAAAGATTCAGGCATATTAAATGAATACAGTACATCCTTATGAACTCCTTTGTTTTAACTTTCCTTTCTTCTTTTCAACAAAAGTTGCAGCTTGAACTTGCTTCTTTTCCAAAGAACCATAACAAGGACAATAAATAAATGGCAGCAGAATGTTTCTTTCTTCCTTCCTTGTTTATTGTTTTATTGTTGATGCTGGTTGTTGTTTTGGTGAAAACTTTTGTCTGGTGACATTTGCATTTTTTCAACAGCCATAGAGATTTTCTTTTATCTCTCCATTTTAACAGTAGGAACAAATGAAAGCAACAAAGAGAAAGAGAAAGAGAAAGAAAGAAAGAGAAGGCTAGACACAAAGAGCTACTTCAAGCGTCATCGTCTTCGCCTCTTCTTTGTTTCTAAACGATATAAATCTGTATTAGGCATTATACGTAACTACAATGTAAATAACACTGGGGAAAGTCGTGTGTACTTATATCAGTGAGTATGGTTTTGAAGTTTGCGACCACTTTATTTGTTTACTTTATTTTCCATTCCTCCACTCACACAGTTCACATTTCGCCAAGTACAATGCAAATTAAGAGAGTTTGTAGTGCATTGACTTCTTTCTTATACTTATGTAATGTAATTTATATTATATGTATATATGGACTACATAGGATATTTCGTTAAGATATGACAATTTCCCAGCAAAATATCTGTACTAAATACCCGGTATATACATACATGCATCGGAGACACAAGTTATAAAATCAGTACAAGTTGTGCATTAAATGAAGTCTAGCAAACAATGCGCGAGATTAAGAGGGGAATAGCTCAGAGTATTGTGATAAATGTTAGCTTAAGCCGTGTTAATTACCAGAGGATGATGGTAAAACGGGCTAATTGTGTATGGGATTAGACTTGAAGTCTCCAGGGCTTAAGGAATATCCGGAATTTATGTGTGCTGAAAACAGGGAAAAATCTAGTAATAACAAACAAACAAACAGGCAAAAATTCAGTAATAACAAACATAAATGCAAGAGATATGGGATCGTTAGATTACAGCACAGAACATATAAAAGTATACAGAAAAAGTAAAATGTGAAGAAGTTTCTAATTCTTTTTAGTCAAAATACTGAAATCGTCTTGACTGTTGTGCTCACTACTTCCAACTGGAATTTATCATGACTTTTTTGCTAAATTTTGTAGTTGGAATGAATGAGGAGAAGGGCCAAACAAGAAAATTGAGGATTTTGCAGTGCAGGCTATGTGTTTATCTACATGATATTATATTATGTACTGTTGATATTTCGCAAAGTTAATAGAAAGAATATTGTGCATAAAGTATCTCGTCCAAGTCGTTAGTTGTTCAAAGTCATTGTGTAAATTTTGGCTTGGTTCCCTCCGTCCTT
Source organism: Sminthurinus bimaculatus (assembly GCA_034698285.1). Classification (NCBI taxonomy): domain Eukaryota; kingdom Metazoa; phylum Arthropoda; class Collembola; order Symphypleona; family Katiannidae; genus Sminthurinus; species Sminthurinus bimaculatus. The sequence continues at coordinate 26,070 of JAQIVE010001203.1, forward strand.
TCTAAAAAAAGGAGGCTCAAAGGATGTTTGTAGCTAATAAATTATTAATTATTCTTACTATGTACCAACTTGTTTATTTATATACCCGCATTTTTTGGCTTCTACTAGCGATTATTAATACGAATAATATTATTGTGGATAAACGAAAGTCAGTCCGAGAAAAACAGTTTATCATTACGGGAGTACATATTACTTCTTTGGCAGGGGAATTTGCAACAAATATTTAGTCCCTTTTGTGGATTTGAAATGTGGAAAATCCGTAAGCGAAAGGGGAAACAGGAAATGTAGTGCATTTTTGGATCTCAATATCCAGTTTAACTATAGTATTATGGTTCCAAAGTTTGGAATCCAAACTCCAGACTGTAAAAGGGTAAAAGGTCAATAGCTGGTTATTACTGTAGAAAGTTACGAGAGTTGCAGATCGAAACAACTTTGCCCAGACTGGAAGTAAAAATTTTCCTAGCTTTGTACAGAAAAGATTGCTAATAAAAAAATTCTGGCATGAAAATTGGGACACTCTGGAGACTGGAGACCAGAAAACATACATTTTTGAAGGAAAAGTATTTTAGTTTTGGCTTCTTGCTTTAATAAAGTATTTTATAGTTTTAAAATATTAGAATGATAATAACTGCATCTCACAGTGCGGCCGATTGCCATATGAGCGCTAAGTAATCGGAAAAGGCAACT
>JAQIVE010001204.1:0-26755 GCA_034698285.1 Sminthurinus bimaculatus
CCTGTATATTGTATATATATATAATATTTATTATGTACATACATACACATAGGAAGTCCATTCAAGTCAAACTGCCAGCCCGTGGCTAGATCGCTAAATACTCGACAGGATAGAAAATAGAATAGAATAGGAATGGAAGGAATAACTACATCTCTCCCTAGAGAAATAAAACTAGACAGAAACTATTATTACTATACATATTTATGCCTACATGTAGTTTGTTAGTTAGTTAGCATGGAACGGAAAGCTTTGGCGTTTGGCATAGTTCTCTCTGTGTATCTGCAATCTTTCTCTTTTCCCTCTGACTTAAACTCTTTTCATTATAATATTTCATTGGACTCAGTATCGTCATCATCATCAACATTTTTATTATATGCTCCCAATTCCCAATCCAATACAATTGTATGGAGTATTTAGCACTTGCAAATTATTATCATTCCTCAATTATTGTCCCTCGGCTCATTTCTACTGTATAAATAATACACACACACACACACTCAGGTATATTATTATAACATATCTGATGAGGTCTGCAAAGGGAAGGATGGAATGGTGCGTAAAGATTAAACACACAAAACACATGACACATGTTGGAATTTGGAATCGGAATTCGTATTTACAAGTTGATGACTATCAATATCAAATATCAACATGGTCAACGTTTTTTGTTGGTCACTTGGCTGACCATTTCTATCCCTATTCGTACATACATATTCATGGATTGAGCTAATGGCTCTCTAAAAGCATACAAATACATAAATATTAGCTACAAATAAGAAGATAATAGGGAAAAGTCCATCATTTAATTACCTATGAATATCCATACTTTTGAGATTCTATTTGGAATCTGAGTGCAGGTAATCTGCTTGGCTTTCCATCTCTTCTGTCTGTGTCCATCTCTTCCCTTATCTGCAGATATACACTGTGAACCGAATTTGGAACTATTCTTTGTACTTATTTAGTCGAGAGAGAGAGACGAAGAGGTTTCTGGGGATGAGACGAGCAAAGAAGAAAAGGAAGGAAGGAAGAAAAGGAAAAGAATATCCCTAAATGCATACAGAGAGAAAAGAGAAAACGTTGTGTGTGTAAAAAACCTTTCAGTTTCAGATCCTGTCGAACGTAAAAAATGAACAAACTTGAGACGTTTTTTTTGAGAAAGGTGCTCTTGTCCTATTGTATATGTATTCTATTCCATTGTATTGTATTGTATTGCGGGGCTGACCACAACATGACTATCGTTTTTTCCTCGTGTCCAATCCAATTTACATATTATACAGGATGTATATTATAAATATTATTCTTGAGAGTACGTCAAAAATCTATAGGAAATACAATAGAAAACGTGTGGAGAGAGGAAAGAAGGTGAAGAGTAGATATGTGTAAATCCTGGTGGATCATGTCAGGATGAGATTGTTGAACCATAATAATTGATCTATAATATGTGTTATATTTATATCATTTTTTGAAATTTTATTTTATACCTTTAAGCTTTTACTATCGTCATAATGCATAATATGTATGTATAACGCATGAACTATGAATGGATATTAAAATCTAGGATGAAAAATTATGTATATGCACACAAGAGAGCTACTCAAAAAATACTAATAAACTGGCATCCAAATAATGATTCAATAGCAAAATAATTACCTCAAGTATAAAAATGTACTTTTAGATTGTGGGTTTTCTTTCTTTGCATAAATTTCCTACTGTATTGTTAATATTGATAATATAATAACATATCGATGCTGACTACTGATACGACTCATTGACTAAAATACCCATACACATGCCCATCTTGATGCTGACTACTCTGCCATTATAAATAAAATGATATAAAAAGATGCGTGTACAATAAACGTATATATTATGCTCATAGATTAAAAAGTGGTGGGTTTCGCCCTAGAAAAAATTATAAAACTGGGTTAGTATTTAAGTTGGCTAAAAAGATAGCGCAAAAGCAAATGCCCATGGATTTTTATACATACACAAATACACATGGAATTTTGCATTGTTGTTAAAAAAAACTCTATTTTATTGTTCGGAACTTTGACGTGGATGTTAAATGTTGATATTGACTGTGGGGGAAAGCAAAGCCGTTAATCTTTGTATGTACTATTTATACTATTTTTGCATGTACGGATTACGGATATAGTTACCTATACAAAGTTCCTTGTTCTCAAATTTCCCATTTTAAATAATATGCAAGTATCTATATTAATAAGTAAGTAAGTACCTTATCCATTTAAACCTTGCAAGGATTAAACTTATAAAGACATAAACAGTGACCATATCGTCCATCACCGAGAAGAAAGAATACACAACAATGTGAAGAATAATGTGTAGCGAAAAACGTGATTTAAAATATTATAATTTATTATACATAGTTAATATGTCTTTCAATAAGAACTCTTGAAATAAAAGCATGATACATATTATGATTAAAAAGGATTTGTATTTTAGTTCTAGCTGCTTTCATTGTTTGTACCGTGATAATTCTGAAATGGGATGAACACTGAACACACATCATCTGTAATCTGTATACTGTATACATACACAGGGAAAAAACAAAAAGAAAGAACAAAGAAGGAAACGGAGAATAGAAACGGAACGAAAGGTGGAAAGAAAGAATCAATCTAGTGAAAAGTTGGAGTTATAGTTATAGTTTAAGTAAGTTGAAGGGCCTCATGACTATTTTTTTCGTTGAACATAATATTACGTTAGATCATAATATCATCTATCATCAATATGTAAATAATACATCTTTCTATACTTCTTCTTGTAGTAAACTTATTATTCCAAGATACATCTTTAAGATGCAAGTATACATACATGTATAATACTCAAATAGTAAAGCAGAAGGCTCTGATATGCCGTTGACATTTGGATTCCTTCCTTCATTCATATACATTCATTCACTGACTAGTATGACTTCCTCTAAATCATCAAGTCCACGACCAAGAAGATGAACAATGCCCATCAAGACAAATTAAAAAAGCTCAAGAAGAAAGAAAATTATGGGAGTCCTCTCTCTCTCTCTCTCTCGCTCTCTTTCTCTTTGTTTATGTATATACGATATTTATATATTATGAGATGGAAAAAAGCCACCTGTAATATGCAAAAAATACGGTGCATCTATGTATGTATAGCATAGCAGAGAATATGTATGTGCATGCACATCAATAGGAGAAGAGAGGAGAGAGGGAAAGAGAATGAGAAAAAAACGAGACTTGGTGACTGACAACAATAATCCGCAACAATGGAGACTCAAATCTGAGCCACTTCCATTTCCATCTATTTATAAACAGAACACAACACATGTATATAATATATTGTATAGGAGAGAACGAGAGACTTGTGCTTTGTTGTTTGGCTTTGGCACTGGGACTCTGGCTCATAGCTCATAGCTATATGTGTAGCTTTTTAGACATGTTCATGTTGATATATTACGTATAATGTGTAATGTATGTATATATGGCTGTGAATTTATTCTCTGATAATAGACTAGTAAAAGTAATAATATATCAAAGTTTAAGCCTTAAAATAGAGACAGAGATTCAACATTGGTGTAGTTGTATGTGTAATGTGTAGGTAATATAAATAAGATAAAAGTAATGCTCACTCAGTTTCACTCCAAGCGACAGCAATTATTCTTCTTTTTCTTCTTCTGTACAATATAAAATATAATACTTGTGCTCTTGTTGGCACATTCCCGTTCAATGCTGTGCAATAATATATTATAATATGTATAATAGTATAGTGCATCATCAGCGGACTTATTTATCCCCATATACATACATACATGTAGACTACCTCGGTGTGCTCTGTTCCGTTCTGTTCTGTCATCTCCCCTTTAATTTTAATAATGATTGCTGCATCTAAAACGCTGCTGAAACTGCTGCCAATCTATTATATTATGTATATGTATGGATGGATTATACTATACAGTCCAATTCATCCATTAACCATTTAAGCTCAACAACTCATCACCAAACCAAACCACCAATCATCATTAGTGAAGATCTCCAAACGCGCTTTAATCGCCCATATGCAAAATACACATAGTAAGTAGTAATAGAGGTTGATTAAATATAGTTAAGGATTAACAGTATACATACTACACACAGGAAACACGAGGATAAATGATAAATTATGGTCCCATTATTTTACTTGTTTAGCATCATTTTCTTAATTCCTCAGCCGCAATCATTATTTGCGGTAAGGTGTGTATACCAAGTGTATTTACTTTTTGTACTACATGTGTAGTACAATTTATATTAGATATCGGCACTTTACTTGCAGAGCGAAGAGAAGAGAGGAATCAGCCATCAGTAATAGGATGTGAAAATTACTCTCATTTAGGGGAAATCATAGAATCAACTTTCTCCTTGCTTTTCAGCAAGCATCCAATTCTCGTTCAATTCTTAAATATTCCTCTGCTTCTCTTTTTGCTTTGGTCCATGTCCGGGATCTTTGTCTTCATTATGTATCTGATGAATGAATGAAATGACATTATTTTATGAACTTTTTCATTGAGAGTCGCTGACGAATGTATGTAGACGCCGATTCGAATTTGAGCACTCTGTTCTCTAGATGACTTTTAAGGGACTTTTTGTTTTCTTTCTAATCTTTTCTCTATTTCTCACTCTATAGTAATTCGCTATAGTCGAATGCAATCAGTTAGCTTCGATAGTAAAAAGTTGAGCTGACCATTTTAAAACATATGTTTATCTAAGTATGTACATGTACACTGTCCACGCTTTGTAACTTATCTATACTCATGTATCATGTATACCCGACAGAAACATAATATAAGCTTGTCATTTTAGACATGGGCCAGAGCTGAAATCAATAATCAATAAATACATTTCAAATTTCAACTATGCATAATATGTGTATGCATGCAAAATTGCATAGTAATAAAGAAATACATGCAAGCATGCAGCATATTATTACCTTGTGCATGTAAATAATTAACAATTCTGCAATAAGTATTGGAATTACAAAAGGTGTTTTAGGACTTTAGGTCTATTTAGAGCCTGAAGAATCTCTTAAAATAACTGCTACTTTTATCAGTATATGCGCATGTGATTGAGATTATGGAGTGGATTTTAACGACAAACTTTTAATTTGTCAGGTATAACAAAATTTATCTTAACACACAACATTGTACATACATACATATTATGTCTGCGTAATACTTATGTGTACAATGTGTATCATAAGTAAAATACTGTGCTAAATAAAACATCAAGTTGTTAATCGATAAGATGAGAATTGAGCTCTGTTTAACTTGTAATTAAATTTTAATACCCGTGAGGATCATGCTGATGAAAAACCAAAAAAAAACCCTATACATAATATAGTGGACTCTTCTTTTTCATGTTGAAAAAATCAGAGTTTTCGTTGATTGCTCTGGATTTGATTGGCGATGCACTTGCTACCTGCTTTATTATCAAGAACCAAAAGAGTTGTGAATGTATGTTCGATCCTGTTCTGTCCCGTCCCTGTCCTGTGGCAGTATGATTTTGAATTTGCTTTGATAGTAAATACAATGATGATTGCGCTAAAGATAATAACAATGCTGCTGCATTTGTTTTTTCTGCTGCTGTTGTTGCTTTTGCAGGTATGCTGATGGCCCAATCTCTATCTCTATTACAATATTAGCATCTTGACTCTCGATTCAAATCTCAGGTGTGTGTGCCTATAATTCTCTATATATATTTTTGGGTATAGTGTATCAGCATAGAAGGGGAAGGGAAAAAAGAGATGAGTAGTGAGTGAGTGATGAGATGTGGATTGATGTTGGTGTTTATATCTATCTATCTATGTATAGTAATTTTACCACCCTCGTCGCGCTTGTCGTCGTTGGTTTGTTTGTTCTCGTGGTGCATCCTCCCGTTCTTTTGCTTGCTCTCTCGTCCTCCCATTCAGCTCCTGCTTATGTATATTCTCTCTTGATGGTATGGTAAAATGTGCAATCATCAGCACTATTTACAATTTACAATCTACAACATAATATAATGCTGGGTATATAACTACAGGTATTAAAAGGTTCCCTCTGTGCATCCTCCAACCTCAGACTAAGTACTGCATCTATGTACATCGCCATTGACATTTGATTCCTCTCCCGTCTCACGTCTCGACCCAAGTGTATAAAAGACAGCACATCCTTCCCAACCCACTCATTTCTCTTTCTCTCGTCCTCCTCGTCCGTGTTCCGTGTGGTGAAGTGTCCGTGCCTAACTCTCTGATTCTGTGTGCTTCTTCTAATTTACTCCTCATCTTCAATTCAACTACTTGTGCTATTTTTTATATTCAAACAAAAAGGAACTTTTACTTGAAAAAAAAAGTTCAATAAGTAGACAAAATGTTAAAACGAGGCTCCAGTCGGATAAAACCCGAGTCTTTACTCAGTCGCAGTGCTTTTCTTGTCCTATCTGTGCTGGCCGTGACTTTTTTTCCTGTGAAAGTTCAGTCTAACTCAATCTCCTCCACAAATTTCAATTCTCTTCCTTCCCCTTCATTGTCGCCCTCAGTCTCTTCCTCTTCGTCGTCGTCATCTTCTTCTTCTGGGTCGACGGTCAGTTTTTCCTCGAGACAGGCTAAAGACTATTCAGTGGGAGGAGGGGGAGGAGGAGGGGCAACCAGTGGCGGGTATTCCTCCCTCCCAGTTTATGGGGTGCCCTCGACCTCTGGAGTGAGTGGAGGCTATGGAGGTGGAGGGGGAGGGGGTTATGGAAGTGGGGCCGCTGGATCGTACCCACCACCGCATTATGCCATTGCTCCAATCGTCGTGGTAATTTTACGTCACTTCCTGTCATAGATGAATTTATTGTGTCTTGTGGTGGCATTTTTAATACAGTTTGTCCAATGAAATTAATTAAATTAAAGGGTAGTGGACTCCACTCTGGACATTCCACCACTGGAATGGGCTGGTATGACGAATCCAGTGGAGGCGGGGATGATTATAAAGAGTTGATTGGCTTGCTTGGACTCAAGGGCCTCAAAGGAATCAAAGGTTTTTTTCTCAATTTTACTTAAAATTATATCATTTTAATTTTTTATACAGACATTTTTCGAAGATTTCTAAAAAATTGAACTTTTTAGGTTTGAAAGGCTTGAAGCTTCTCAAGGGACTTGGACTTTTACCCTTTTTACCCATTCTTGCTCCCCTTCTTTTACTCGCCCCCCTTCTTCTTCTACTCCCTCTTTTACTCCCCCTCTTACTCTTGTTGCTCGTCCCCATCCCAATCATCACCATCCCCCCAAATCAAGGACGAAGACGACGAGACACTAGCAACTACAACAAAAATGGACACAAGACTTTAATGCAGGTAATTTAAGAAAAAATAATTAATTTAGATTGAATTAATTTAGATGAAAAAGGTAGAAAATTGAATATTTAAATTGAATGATGCAAAGGAAACATTAGAGGAGATCGCCTCAAGAGTGCCGCCCTCAATCCTCCAGGTCAACCCCAAGGACTTGCACAACTGCATGGACAAGTTTATCTGTGACACGGGAGTGTTTGTGTCCCATCACGCCCCGGGCTTCGTCTCCCCCGCGGCCTGGCTCCTCAGCTCAATCTGGCCCGAGGAGCTTCAGCCCAAGGTGGAGACCTTCAAGAGGGTGGCCAACCTTCCACGAGCCAAGCAGTTCAACATCTGCAACACAAACTACAAGTGTCGGGTCAAGAAGCTGGAGCATCTTTTCCACGGACTCGTCTCCGAGTACTCCGGCAAACTCAGGAAAAAGATTAGCAATAAACTCCGACCTGGAGATCCAATCAGTCCGTCCTCCGTTCTTGGGGCTCTCATGAGCTAAACCTAGTGCATAATATATTATTATATAAATAGATAAAAGCAATTAATACTTAATCAATTAAGAATAATTTATTTTTTATAATGCATAATGAAACTTAATGTATGTTGTACGTGTATAGTGTATATACTTACATTACTCACCCACTGCGATCAACTATATAATACTCTGTTTGTTATTGTTACTGTTTTTATGTTGTTTACGATTTACGAGTTTGTACCTGCTGTTAATAACTGTTGTTGTGTTTTGTTGTTGTTTTTTTGGTGGATCAAGTATTTTTGTACAGATTAGAGAAAAGCGGATGCTTAAATTACGATAATATATTTTTATACTTGTTACTTGTTACTTATGAAAGTCCGTTTTAAATGTAGCCGTCGGCAAGATGAATGACTAATGATGCGTGTTTATTGACTAATTAAATTATTAACGTATTTAAGTAGACGTTTTATGTTCCTGGGCTAATGCAATTAGCAATCACTCCTTTTTTACTATACGTTATATTATATGATGCGTACGCAATATTTATCAAGGAATTTGACCTAAAACCTACTTAACTACTCACTATAGTATCTTTTTATAGCTTTTTAATCATCTTTCTTAATTCTTAAGCATTTCTTCTTTCTTATTATACTGTTAAAAGATCTTGACTGTCTTTCTAATTATTATCTGTATCGTGCTTTAAAAAACAATGCATTATTATGTGCCTTCTCTTTTTTACCTGTTTTCAGTTTCCAATCTAAGATCTATCTTTATGACTTTGAATTTTAAATACTTGGGATATTATGATGTATTAACGTTTAAAAAAATGCAATAAACTTGACCAAAAACTTAAATGCTAAAATAAAATAACAGCCGAGAGAATTCCAACTTTTATTTTAGCATAGTTTGCAATTTATCTTGCAAAACATTATTTTCTGAACTCTGCAACATATTATACAAGAAAGTAAAAGCTTGCTTCCATTTTGACTTAAAAAAAATCAGAATCGAGAGAGCAAAAACTATAATGTCCGTTAAAAATTAAAATATGGAAGATGTTCAATAGATTTTAGACTTGAAATGGAGCCAGATACTTGAGAGACTCCCAAAAGTCTCCAATATCTCGAAAGACATCGTACAGCATGACGTTCTCCTTGTCATTGTTGCTAAACTGCAGAGCGTTCAAAGTTCCATTTTGACTGGGGTCCAAAGGTGTCCAGGTCACATTACGGAATTCTAGTGTTGGACTATAAAGCAAATAAAAACGGTTAGTTGCACATGGCCAAGAGAAGGAGCAGAATAATAATATCATAGTTAAAAAATCTTACAAAGCAGAGGCAAATCGAACAAAGAGGTTGACCAGGTCCTTGGACATGCTATAGTCCTTTGTATTCTCCTTGACCTTTGCATCGTGGAACTTGAAGAGAAGCGGGGTCATGTCCCCGTGACACACCCCCAAGTGGGCGGGGGGTTGAGTCGTTCGCCCCAGAACCTTGGTTTTGAACCAGCTGGACACTCGCTTGAGAGCCGGAACGGGCTCCTTGGTTTTCCCCGCGTAGACATCCGAAAAACTGAACTGACCCTTGTACTTGTTGTAGTAGATGAAGACGGGGGAGTATTTGGACTGGATTCTTGCGGCCTCAACCAGAGGGGCGGTGAACATCCGGTCCGTGAAGAGTCGGTTGAAATTGGGCAGCTTCTCCTCAAAATTTATCACATTGTTCTCAAAACTCTCCAGTTTATACGTAGAAACAGCAGCAGCTGATGGAGTACCGTTCCCGGGTAGAATTATGGGCACCGCGGTAACTCCAACCGGGTGAGTTTGAATCGGAGAGTGGGACTGACTGGAAGACTGCAAAGTTGGGTAAATGTTGGTATAACTGCCGTTCCTTCCCCGGAGTTGAGGCGGAGAATTGTGGTTCACTTTGACGGATCCTGGAGAAAGTACAACAACTGGAGGAGTTGGAACCACGGGTGGATGAGGATGCGGAAATGGAGTTGTGGTCGCTGGAGCCGAGATTGGCACCAAGATGGATGGATCGATATAAAATCTCCGGATTTTTTCAGTGACATCCCGCCTTGTCTTATCGTACAGGAGAAAGTCTCCCGAAAAATCGTTCCAGCGGTTCTCTGCCGTCTCCAGGAGTTCCTTGTTGCTCAGGATTTTGGAGGTGACGGCAAGTCCCTCCTCAGAATTGATGCCGATGATCCAAGGAACTCGCAGCTGTTTCCCAGATACCAACAGAGAGTAAGGGTGTTCCGATAAAAAGGTGTCCGTATAATTTCCCCCCAGAGTTTCCACCGAGGGTAGGAATAAAGACGAAGGCTCCCTCAAAGGAGACTGAAAAAAAATTAGAGATGTTATGAAAAAAATTCTCTTTTATTTAATGCAATAATTATAATTTATGTACCCAAGTTTCCTTTTCAATTTCCACCAGTTTCTTCCCCTCGATGCCCCGGAGACAGTTGAGAAGAAACGCGGGGCTGTCAACTGTTAATGCGGGGCTTTTCTCTTTGGTACCATTTGTCGTCGGTGGAGTAGTTTCGTGGCACTTGAGAAGTTTTCCCAGCCTTCTGGCAGCCTGGAAAGGCCGCGGCTGAAAAGCGTAGGCACCGATCGCCGTCCCGGAAATTGAAACCGCCCTTTGGAATAATCCTGTAGATAGTTTTGTACATGCATAATAAATACAGCATTTTTCAGCAACAATGTTAAACCATATTTATAATCGTGCCATTAAATTTATCTGTAATCTTCAAATTTTAAACAACCTTTGGATAGAGGAGAGAGCAAGTGGTAGTGGACGCTAGAAGCACCGTTCCCATCTCCAATAATCGTCACTCGCAGAGGGTCACCAGCAAATTTACGAATGTTTTTCTGAACCCTGGCATTTTATTGTACATAAATGTGCAAATAAAAGTTTAGTGCACTTTTTTGCCTCTTTATCGGTTGGAATTATATAAAATTTACTTGTTTTTGTGTGTGTACCATTTAAGTGCCATCAGCTGATCTTTAAGGCCCATCTACAAAAGTATTTTTTATAATATTTTACCATTTTAATGCATTTTAGTTTTAAACTTTAAATCATTAAATATTCCTGTAAATGTAACTACAAAATTTAAAGCTTCCTATACATTTCCTCTCACGACGTGGTCCACGTTCAGAAATCCGAGGGCACTGAAAATAGGAAAAAATGGTGAACGAAAGCATGATATTTTGATTTTTATACTGTTCGTAAACGGAAGAATTAACTGTGTATGGATAAAATGTAAATGTATACCCAGTTCTGTAGTTAAGAGACACGACGACACACTCCAAGTCCATGAAATAGTGGGGTTTATAGTGATTTGCCGAGCCACTCATGAAATATCCTCCGCCAATGTAGAAAATCACGGGCAGAAGTTTTTTGCTCAGACCCTCCCCAAACTTCGGAGTGTACACATTTAAATCTATGCATCATGTAATTATATTTTTGTAAATATTAGAGCTCTCCTCAAAACTTTAATAAAATGCTGAATTAAATACAAAAGAAAACTTAATACTGACTAATGTTAATTTTTTATCGAGTTCCTTATTCCTTACAAAGACAATCTTCGGAGCCATCAACTTTTTTGTCGTAGGGATCCCAGTGGAGACATTCCTTCTTGAAGTCCTCCGTCTCCTTCACGTCACTCCAATTCGCAGGAGGCTGAGGAGGCTTTTAGTTTACAAAGCAAAAGCAAGGCATTTTAGACTTAATAAGTGTGTAGTATTTATAACAATAGAGTTTTTCCTAAATATTGTACATAATAATATGAAGTGTAGTGATGGACCGAATCGTACCAAAAATCGTAGTTCATTTTTGGGAGGAGCTGCATACGGAATGCCTCGATAGGCAAAATAGGGTTTGTCCTCTCTCGACTCCTTGTCATCGCCCTTAATTTTCCCCGTGGAAATCTCTATAACGGGCACATCACCAGCGTAGCTCAATGAGGAAAGTTGAGACAACACCACAACTAACGTCGTGATGAGCACCGCAGGTGAACACAATAAAAATCGTCCCATTTTCTACTATATTGATGGTGACCCCTTCGGCACCTTTCTTTGTCCCTGGTCACCACACCACACCCCGGAATAAAACACGTATAAAACGTAAAGATATAAACTGACGACGGCAACAGTAACCGATGCGAAACTGGTAGAATTCGACGCAATTAAATTCGGAAAATATCCAACATGATATTAATGGTATTAGGTATTATAAAGCATAAAATTTACATAATATTGGCATCATCATCATTCATCATGCAATGGCTACATGATCCACATACACAGATACATACATACTTAAGTATAAATCATGAATATTAACTAGATTTTTTTAACTTTAATCCCTTCAGGATCTATTTATTACTTATTTGTATGCTTGCATTTTCTACTGTGCTGTGATACTAGTCCACAGGAATAAATAATACACCGCTAATGATTACATCTGTTGTGTACATATATTAAATGTACTTACATACATAAGCCGTTCCACTTTTCTCATATTTAGTTAAATAAAGATCTAATATGAGATTTAGTAGAGATCGTAAAAGCAAGAGATTTAATAAATCATGGGCATTTTAAATGCGTTCTTTTTTGTGCATGTCTTCTGTTTTGATAAAGTATTATTTATTCTAGTCACTGTTAGATCTTTTACCCCTACATATATAATATAAATGCATAAATCGTAAATACTTTGGAATGCAACCACCGAAGTTCATGAAAACGAAAAGTTTTGAGTGTCTGTAGTCTGTACTTATATCCAAATATGTCCAGAAATATCAAGGTGCAGTTATTTTAATGGTCTACCTTTATCCTGTACTTATGTAGTAAATACGATTTATCATTGGGACATAGAACAGGATTTGTGGTTTACTATTAGTTATTTTGGTAGTTTGTAGTTGCTTTAAGTTTAAAGGTTGAAAGCTTGTGAAATGTGGAATCGTCTGCAATCTATTGAGGGGCAAATCAAGACTTGAATTTTATAGCAAGAATCCATCATAATTTAAATCTGATAAAAATAAAGCAACTTGTATAATGTATGATGAATTGACGTTAAATGACTGATTGACAAGTGTTTATGAATTCATTTTATGCACAAAGTTCAACAATAAACGAGTCTGGGGACCGAAACCCGGAGCAGAATGTCATCGGTTTTCCTTGGTATGTCTGCCTTTCATAACATGATATTAACACTCACAGCAATCCTTTCAATATTTATGCAGGATACCGGCTAGATTCAAACATCGTTTTGCACTGTCATTTTGCATTTTACAAAAGTGTTCCGGGAAAACTTTTCTCCTGTATTAATTTTTCGGTGTAATTGTAATTTGTTTTGTTGTTCGTGTGACCATTTTAGATTGTACAAATTATATTGAAACAAAATTTAATTAGTTAAATCCATTGTTTAACTACTGCGAGTCATTCTACTATATAATCAAAATGACGACGGCTAACGAGTTAACGGTGACTTCGTCTCTGACAGAAGTTACTAAAATGGAAGTGGATTACAGTAGCACCTGCGATGAAAAAATACCCGAAGCGGAGAAATTAGCCAAGACCAACTTACAGGATGCTATTGACATGCTCATCGGACTCGAAAAACAAACTAGAATTGTAAGTTGAAACTTGTGCGATATAAGATATAAGTATGAATATGAAATAAAGATGCTAACGATAAGTTTGATTCCAAGCAAAGAAAAATGATGCATCTATTGCATAAACATAAAAATGCAACATTTAGCAATTTAAAGTTGTTCATGTTGTAAATCATGGTTGTAATGATATGGACATGTCTTTTACTGGCAATTCAAAGGGAGGAGATATGATTTCTACTGGCCGTATCCTGGTGTCCGTGGTTAAACTTTGTTTTGAAGCAAAGGACTGGGAACGCTTGAAGGAGAACATCAACTTACTGTCCCGTCGACGAGGTCAGCTAAAACAAGCCGTCGTTAAGATGGTACAAGAAGTATGCACCTACATTGACCAACTTCCCAGTAAAGACTTGCAGTACCAACTTATTGAAACATTACGAAGCGTCACAGAAGGAAAAGTAAGTTCAGGGGAATGTGGAAAGCCTATTATGTATTCATTGCAATGTTAAAATATTACCAGAGTGAAGTTTAGTCAATACACAAAGGTATTTGCCTTAATATTTTCCTAACCTTCATTTCAATTTTGTTTCTGTAATTTTTTTACAGATATATGTTGAGGTTGAGAGAGCCCGTTTGACATACAAGCTGGCAAAAATGAGGGAAGATGAAGGGAAAGTACAAGAGGCAACTAATATCCTTCAAGAACTTCAAGTTGAAACCTATGGTTCGATGGAAAAACGTGAAAAGGTAAAAGAAACGAAAAGAAACAAGAAAAAATATTTTTTTGTCATAATATTGATTTGTAAAAAAAAGTTTAAAAATTTTGTTTCATTTTCTCTATAAAATTCCATTATCATATTTTTCTTCTTTATTTTCATAACAGGTTGAGCTCATCCTCGAACAAATGAGATACTGTCTTCTTACAAAGGATTTCATTCGAACTCAAATTATTTCGAAGAAAATCAGCACAAAATATTTTGAGGATGAAGCCACTCATGACTTGAAACTTATTTTTTACAAGTAAAATATTCATACTTTGTATTTCATTTTACGTATTTATCATGACACAGGGGTTTATTACAGTACTAGTTTATTAGTACTACTTTATTACAGTAATATAATATTAAATGTAACAACTATAAAGCAGCCTATTTAAAAACTTACAAACTTTCATGAACCATGTTTGATATTGCCATTTTTTTAGGCGGATGATTGAACTAGACCAACACGAAGGCTCTTATTTATCGATTTGTCGACATTTCCGAGCGATTCTCAACACACCGAAAATTCAAGCGGACAGTGAGGCCAAGAAGGACAACCTTAGATCCGCCGTTTTATACCTTATACTCAGCCCTTACAGTAATGAACAGTCCGATCTCCTTCATCATCTCCTTGAAGACAGAGCTTTGGAAACTATTCCCACGTACAAGAGCCTTCTTGAATTAATCAAAAATCAGGAAATCATTCAATGGAAGACTCTATGTGAAGGTTACGAAAAGGAGTTAAGGAGTCAAAGCGTGTTTGACAACTCTGAACTCGGCGAGAAACGTTGGAAACATTTAAAAGACCGAATTGTTGAACATGTAAGTTTATATAATTTATATAATAAAATCCCTTTGATAATCTTTTATTCTTTGTCATCTTACGTGCATTGTTATTATTACCATGTTGGCCCTAAATTTTGTTTAAAGCAATAATAATTTATTATTTATATAATTTAGAATATCCGCATCATGGCCAAGTACTACACCAGAATTCATTTGAGCAGAATGTCGGAATTACTGGAGTTGCCATCAAAGGTACAGTAATACACCATTTCCATGAAAATATATTATTGTTATAATGACAAGATAATAGCGCAAAATGCAAATCATCACGTTGAATATTATTATCTATTATCTATAATATTATGTGCCTTATAAAATTCTCAAATTCATGTTTTATTTTGCAGGAAGTGGAAGATGTGCTCTGCAGTATGGTTGTTGCGGGTTCAGTTTCAGCCAAAGTTGACCGGCCAGCTGGTGTTGTTTATTTTCAAGCTGCTAAAGATCCTAATGAACTTTTGAATGATTGGTCACAAAATTTGAACAGTTTGATGAACCTAATTTCTCGTACTACACACTTGATATCGAAGGAAGAAATGGTCCATAAGCATTTACTTGTTGCTAGTCAAACAACTATACCTGCAACAAACAAAGATGCTTAAATTTTACCTTAAACCTCTCTCGTTCCACATTTATTTAAATGTACATATAGCAGAATAAAGTGTGTATGTACATACACTGATAAAATACCTAATTTAACTTATTGTTATGAAGATCAATTATCTCTATCTGTAATAATAATCCATAATATTGTTGTAACTGAATATCAAACTCAAAACGTTTATATGCCTGTTCTGGGAAATAAGAGAATGTCTTACGATTAAATGGTAACTTAACACTATGTAGTTAAATATTCTTTGCAATCATTTTTAAGAAAAGAAATAATGAAACTTCTTGTATTAGATAAAATTTATATGGAATAAAACGTTTCAGTATGTAAAAATTGGAAAACAGTAATTTCACGATCATAGTTCATTATTCATTATCATTATTACTTATTTATCGTTTCAAATAATTTCGTTTTGTACATGATGATGAGACTGCCGCTGCACTAATAATAATAATTAAATGCCATTTGTACTTTTACGCACTAGGAAAATCAAACATTAAAGGTTGTCCCCAAAAACATTGACTCCAAATCCGTTAGGCTTTATTTCAAGTTATTTTATTTTATACTTTTCTAGTAGTACAACGATAATACGACGCTAATTTTTTTAAAAAAACCATTATGATGTTACGGTTTACAGTTCATAACCTTGGTTTAATTTTGGTCACAACAGGATAAAGCCCAAATTCATGCGTAGACCATGCCAAAACATTATGTACTTATTTTATCGTTTCTTACATTTTTCGCTAGTTGATATTATTATACTTTTAAAAAACGAAGTAAATAATATAATATGTAATATTATTAGTATTCGTTTATTTGAGACCAAGACTAGAATATCCGTTGAAAATTGTTTTATTTGTTTTTATTATCATGCAATAATGCATTGATAATTTTAAATGTAAAATTATGAAAAGGGGACAAAGAGACGGGTTTCTCATCCGAGTTCACTAATGCGATTGGTCACGATAACGAGAACATTAGGACATGTAAAACTGTGCCGAAGAATTTAATAATAATATACTATAGTAGTCCGTATTTACCACATATCATAACATTATAAATGTATTTAGGTATAATCGATACAAAAAATATTAACCAATGACAAAATAATAATAAATAAATACATATTATTATTACTAATATTACATTAGCAAAAAACAAAATAAATAATATATCATCATAATATAATATAAAAAAGGTCTACTTATTTCAAAAAATGTTTTATAAAATTGGGAGACAAACTAAAACGGGTGAATACTGGAATGGTTAATATAATATCTAATATCTTAAACTTACACACTACACATATCAAATATCATATCATCATCGTTACATATAAAACAGTAAATAACTGTACTGGCAGCATTAAAATCTAATAAAGGAAATAACCTGAATGATAACATTAAATATCAATATTACTTATTACTACATCATATCCTTTAGAAAAAAAACTTGGCTTGAGATTTGATGATATTTTGATGACTAATTCAGTCAAAAATCTCACAAACTCCATGGATATAATTTCTCGAAAGGGTAAATATTTGGTACTGTTTTGATGAGGCATTGATGCCACACACCTACCAAAATCACATTTTGATCGATGATGTGGTTTTTGACCAGAATCACATCACATCAAATCTCATCGAATTTTGATGAAAAAACACCAGATTATTTTTTAAAGGATCATAGATGACGATATTATGTTATTACTTATCACTTATCACTATTATATTATATCATTTATCAATATTGCATACCTATTTATGTACATAATAAAGAGTAACTTAACGATAACAATTTGACCCAGTATCCGTATTATCCGTTTATAAGTATTACGATAATGTATTATGTACACGTCCTTCTTACTGCGGAACTACACGTACTCGTAACTCGTAACATTAATCGTACTATTACAATATTATGTATTGATTTTTTCAAAGTTTAAAATGAATTAAACCGTTACTGCATTGCATGTAGTATAAACAATTAGAAAATAGAGATGAAACGATTGACGAAGAGAGGAGCTCAGTTTTCAAGGCTTCCAGATTCCCGAGCGTCATGAATCTTGACATGGGCTGCATGATTAGATTTGGTTGCACTTGACTTTCCACAAATAGTACATGTAAAGCTAAAGAACAATATCAAAAAAAGTAGACTTGTTACTCTTTCTTTGTACATCAAAGACGTAAATGGATAATATGTGTATCATTTATAATTGAAATTGTATCATGACTGTTTGAACGATGAAAAAATATTACAAATAAATTAAATATGTATGTAGATGGGTACTTACGGACGAGAGCCACTGTGGATTCTGACATGTTCTATAAGATAGTAGTGACGGAAAAACTTCTTTCCACATATCAAGCATTTGAACTTTTTCTCAGCCGTATGCTCGTCGACATGACGTTTCAGATTCCTCTTGTTTGTAAACTTTACTCCACATTCATTACATACAAAATGTAATGTTCTACTTTTATGAACTATGATGTGATTCTGTTTTTCGAAGAAAAATCAACCAAAGAGCATTTTAGTTTTTAGTACCAATTAAAAATTTTAAAGCCTGCATCATTACTTATGCTTATGCTATCATTACTTACTACTTACTAATGATACAACGACAAAACACTAAACTCAATATTCTTTACCTGCAAATTTTTCTTGAAAATGTAGGATTTTGGACATTGTTTACATTTGAAGGGCCGTTCAAGGTTTGTATGACTCCAAGCATGGTTGTTTAAATTTGCTAGAGTTCGAAATTTCTTATGACACACCTAGAGCAATAAGAATAAAAAATACACATAAAAATTATTAGTAATTTTTTTTGTCAAGTTTTACACTGTGACCCAAACCAATTTAACAAATAATGAAAAAAC
The DNA here is from genome assembly GCA_034698285.1 of Sminthurinus bimaculatus. Taxonomy (NCBI): domain Eukaryota; kingdom Metazoa; phylum Arthropoda; class Collembola; order Symphypleona; family Katiannidae; genus Sminthurinus; species Sminthurinus bimaculatus. The sequence continues at coordinate 18,507 of JAQIVE010001204.1, forward strand.
TCAATAATTTCAAAAAATAGACAAACATTACTTCTTTTATGAATAAAGGATTACCTGACAGGTGTGAGGTTTTTCTTGTTTATGAATCAGCATGTGCGACCTGATAGAATTCGGATGTAACATTTTCCCACAGACTGTACAGTCTCTAGTTTTACCTGATGTATAATTAGGGTCATGGGAAGCCCGCATATGAAGAACAAGAACTGCACGCCGTGCAAAAGTCTCCCCGCAATGCACACATTTTTCTGGTTTTTGCTCATGAGTTAACAAATGAGCGTAATAGTTTCTCTTTGAACGAAGGACCTTGTGGCAAATTCCACACATTAGTTCAACCTTTTTGGGTACATGGGTCTCTGAATGAGTTTGTTTCTAAATTTAATAATAACAAAAATAATCATCTGGGTTAGGAAAGATAAACTATGACTTCGACAATAGAATAACACAAAAGATCATCAATAAATCGGGCGCAGCTTGTGGAAATTCCTTACCTCATGAGTCGAGAGCAACGATGGTGTACGGTAACATTTTTGACACGTTGAACATTTGTAAGGATAAAAGCCTTTAAAAAATACAGAGTATGTATGATTATAATTCCAACAGGTTTTAATACACAATAATGGCTGTGTATTACATGTCTGAAGTATCTAAATTTTACCTGTATGAACTCGAGTGTGTTCCATTAATTTAAAACGGGATGAAAAGCCTTTGGAGCAAACAGTACAAACAAAAGCCTTCTCTCTGAAACAAGATACAAATACCACTTTAGCACACATCATGTCATAGATATATGCGCGATGAAGGATTTTTAAAATTGAAAAGATTTCATGGGCTTTGTCACCTGTAAAATATAAAACTGATGGTGCAAGAAATATATTTGGAAAATGTTCAGCAAATCTTACCTATGAATTGCGAAATGTTTTCGTAAACATGATCGATTCTTAAATATTTTTCCACATGTAAAACACTCAAAGATTTCTAAAATTTAACAAAAACATGTACAAATACATTAATTATTAATTACAACAATTAGGTATAATAATACATCAAAACTCAGTTACAAGTTTCTAAAGTTTCTTAGCTAAAGTGTAACTAACAAAATGTTCAAAGACTATGCATGTTATTTTTGTACAGTATATATTTGTACCTGGATTGATAGGTCTGCCAGGATGCTCTGTTGCTACATGCTCCGTTATTAACTGTTTAGTTCTAGAGGTAAATTCACAATATACACAAAAATAACTCCTTGTTTGTAGAGAAACTGGTGTAGATGCTGGTTCTTGGCCTTCTCCACCTTCGATACCTGACGCATCGAGAATTAGATGACCAGTCCTTGGTATATTCGGATCTTCTAATTCTAAACGATTATTTAAGATTGATGCAAAAGCGGAGCCTTGACTTTTCTTATGACCACCAGATTTATGTTGAATCATCTCAAACAGACTCGAAAAACGCTTTGGTGACTAGATTACAAAAGTAATAAATAAAACATGTTTTATGTTCAATAATCTATATCACATTTAAATTTTTTCATATTTATAATATGCGTAAAATAGTTGCAGATTAATTGACAGATTTCTCACCTTATGGTTTTGACATTCGTCAAAACAAATGAATTTCTCTGCGGTACTAGACGAATGTTCAGCAATAGCAGGAGTGGTGGGTGGGCGACTTTTACTATTATTTTTATTTCGTGTATCCTCTTCATCAGTGCCAAAAGAAAATGATACTGGCCTTCCAGCACATGGTAAATTTTTGAATGATGAATCTAAAACACTAGCACGTATATTCGAGTCTCCTGATCCAAAGGAAGTGTTACTTTCTTCAAACTCGGAAATTTCACCTTTACCTACGAATAATACAAACCAACAATAATTGTACAAATTATTTTATCATTTTATGTTTTTAAGCTTCCATTACACCAAAAACCAAAAATATAATCACGAATACAACAAGAATAAGAAAATGAAAGGCTTTTTTCAATGGAATTTCTAAGAACAATGGAGAATTTTTTTTTAAATTTTTAGCTTTTATCATGTTTTTTTTGGTAAAGTCATGTATTATTACCTGGCATCTCTTCATCTGTCATCAAATCAACATCTAGATAATTTGAGATATCACTTTCAACTTCTCCAACTAGTTTAGCTTTTGCCAATCTTTGAGTCGTTACGGCTGCCGCATTTGCTGCTGATGTTACTGCTGTTAAGATTTCGCTTGCTTCATTCAATGGTGATGAAGGTACAGCACCGCCAGAGGAAAGCAATTGGATAGCAGATAAATACATGGATCTATTGATTGCTTCTTGTTCATCGGTAGCCTCTACTCTGCTCTGAGGTTCATTCTGTTGAAAAAAAAATCAATCGTCCAAATTATTATACATGCATGAATATTATTTATGTTATCTTGCTAGCTATACGTCATAGTTTTGTAAGAAAAGTATAGGAAATAATTAATTATGATTACATGATGAAATGAATGTGGAGGAGCTAAAGACGGTGGTGCTGCAAGGTCACTAGGAGTACTTGACTGAAGAAATTCATTCTGAATGCGATGAGATGCGACGGAAGACATGTCGGGTAGTATATAAGGACAAGGGCTTTCCTCATTCCGTACATAATACGGAGAAGGTTGTAACACCGTAAAGGTACTTTCATTAGGAGTTGGACTTCTAGTAAAGTCTCTAATGACGTTGACTTTGTTGTGGGCTTCTGAAATGTTGTTATCTTGCACATTGCCGCTCTTGGGGGGACTATTAAAATTATTATTACTACTACTTGTTGAACCGGGGCGAGAAATTGATACTTTCTTTGACAGGGGGTCCTGTATCTTTTCGTGTGCTAAAGGATCTGTGGAAACTCCATGGTTGTTATGATTATTGGTATTATTAGTATTACTACCACTACTACTACTATTATTTCCCTTATTTGTTGTGAAAATGACTTGAACATTATAATTTTTTCCAGTATCAGAGTACATTGACACTGGATTATGAATAGCTTCGGTAGGGATGATATCATTATTGGCTTCACCCGGACTACTTAAAACTACGACCTGAACTGTAGTTGTTGTTGTTGTAGTACCAGAGCTGGTATTATGATTATGATTATTATTATTACTAGGGTAAGGCGGTGGGTGATGGTGAAATTCCGATTGAATCGGGTCATAGAGAATAATATTATTACTATTATTATTTTTATTAGAGGAGGTGGTGGTGGTGGCAGCAGAAGTTGTAATTATTGGAATTTCTACATGTGACTGTTGTTGATCACAATCTTCTTCTTCGATCTCCTCACCTTCCTCCTCCTCCTCATCATCATCATCAAGTGGATGTGGTAGTGGTAATATAGATACTGGACCTCTTATTGGATTCTTGTGTAGCTGGAGTAACGTCTGCACGAGACTTTCTTTTGTATGGGAAATTAAATGTACGTCAAGTTGAACTCCATTATCCCCATCTTGAAATCCACAGACTGGACAGGTTTCTTTTTTGATCGTGACGACTGACGGCGACGAGGATGCCATTATTAATTACAATTATTATAATTGTTGAAAGTAGACAGCACAATGCAATTCTCTCTCTCTCCCCAAAGAAAGAAACTTAAAACCGTTGACTGGACTGGATTCCGGATTAGACTGGATGATGAAGAAAGAGAGAGAAGGGGGATTAAAAAACACGACAAATGTTGCAACTACTCATAGTAGTTAAAGTGAAATTATATTGTAATAATATTGATTGCGTAGATGATGATGACCCACATTTTGATAGAACCATTATTATTATTATTTTTTTATTATTTTGAAAATTCAGAGAGAAAGAGAAGGGTTTTATTTTTATTTTTTCAACAAGTTATTATTGTAGTGTTTATTTATTATTCCTACCGTCTGTAAGCAGTATAATATAATTAATGTATTAATCTTCAATTAGTTAAATAAATAAGTAGATATAGAAGATTTTCTAATAATACATTGTCAAAAAACTGTTTTCTGTTAGAATCTGTTTTTTATCGATTAAAATTCTACCTTTTATTATTGCTCTCTACACTATAAAAACTATGAATATATCTATACAACCACAATTCCTAATTTTTCCTAACTATTAAGCACACGTCCTATACAACTAATCATCGTAGAATCCAAATTTTTTAAGCACTTTCCTTCCAACTACATAATCTAATTGGATAACAATGATAAATTCAATTAATAAATAAAATTATTATTGAAATTTGCAAAATTCTAAGATTTTTCAAACTCGAAGAGGGACGAATTCGAACTTTATGGCGCTGCTGTCCCTATTTTTTCCCTTTAAAATACCGTAAAACTTCGCATTACCAGTCTAGTCTCGTATCTCGTATGTTACATCATCATGATTTTACAATATTTTCACCTTTAATTAGCATCATAAATAGTTTTGATCGATAAACATGTTGATTTCAATTAAAAAATACCCCAAAATTGTAGAAAAATTAATGCATTTCTTCATCTATCGAACCAAATCATGTTAACTTTTAACACTCTACCTAAAAAGCTTGATTCGTTACACTATCATCATTTGGTCGTTTGACGGTAAAAGTGCGTAGAGTTGAGGCCTTTTAACACCAGAATTTTTCTTTGTGAATTTCAGTGTGTGTATTGATGCAACAACCTTATACCTAAGTATGTACATACATACTTAGCCATTCACTTTAACTTTCACTCTGTAAGTATGCTTATTGTCTATTTCAATGCAAACTGTGCGTACTATTAGAGCAATATTTTATGCCTTTACATCGTTTACTCGATCATAACAGTGCCTATAATGTACAATGTGTAAACAGGTCAATTCAATTACATTAATTTTTTCTCGTCCTTCTCTTTTCACTATTACAGATTACAGTTTGCGTCCTTTTGAGCTAGAAATGTTGCCAGAAATGTTTCCATGATACAACTGAACTGAACAGTGTGCTATTCTTTAAGTCCTACATAATAATATGTAATGTAGGAAATAATGCTCGTGCTCGAGTGCAACCTTATGTTAAGTACATATTATGTGGTTGCATGATTGCATAACCCAGTATGTGTATACACACAGTATGTACATATGTGTCTCGTATAATTTTACCTGTCTATGACCCATACAGTAACAATGCGTGAAGAAGGATGTTACACGTTACACACTAAACACATTGTTGCCGTGAGTACTTATTTACACTTAGAGATGCATCTCTATTCTATATTACACTACCTTTGAGAGTATCTAATCCCCCTTGAACTTGTTTTTCCATGAAAGCTTTTTACCTGTGGCGATTTTTCCTATGGGTAACGGGTATGCATCCGATATACATAGACATACATATTACTTACACATGTACGCAATACACACTCACACGATGGAATGCACGCTTATTGCTTATTCTGTTCAAGGGGCATACATACATATTATGTGCATATTTATATGCACATTATGCATCATGCACACTCCTGCATCTTTCTTCCTGTTTATCCCTTGCACCTGATCATCAACCAACAAGTACAAAACAACAGTTCAACTACAAATTATATATAAACACAAACATAATAAAAGGACTGCGAAAATTAGTATTATCATTACAATATTTAAGTAGCTGGACACCTGTATACCTACATAAGTAGTAAATTATACGCAATACACAACACAAGAGTATTTACTGTTTATTGTTGCATAGTGCGTATACGTATAAGGCGTATGCAGGAATAGAAGGACAAAAAGTTTAAAGGCTATTGAAGTTTAGGAAAACTTAACTTAGTAAGAAATACAGCTATAATATTCCAGGAAGTAAAGAAAAGAGGGAAAGAATGAAGTTGACACATTTATTCATACTATTTGTCATCCTTGTCATCATGTCAGTGTCAAGGGTTGATGGGAACATTGTGGGTCGTCGGCTGATCAAAGGAAGGCCCAGATTCCATCACTATGAGCACCATGTATTTAGTTCGGAAGCTCGGAGTCATGGTCACCATCCAAGTGCACTTCGAACAATGGTCCATGTGAGTATAATAATAATATTGTAAAAGCTATACCTAATACATAATATTCATGTCATCATTACAATTTACTATGTTGAATTTAAATTATTGCTTGTAATCTTGTCAGGGGAAAATTCACGCAGTCTCTGCTCTCACTGGGTCCAAACATTCGGCTCGTGACTCCATAGCTCATCACAGAGTAATAAATAATAAACTTTTACTTACTTTATTGTTGTTTTGTACTTGGTTACATGTTATTTTTACTTAATTAATTCATGTTATAATATCGTCATCTTGTAGGTTGATGGAGCCCTAAAGGCGGCTGGTCACGAGCATGGCACAAAAATTGTGCCGCCCAAAGTAAAAATGGCAGGATCGGGTCATCATACTCATCATCCACACAGCCATCACGTTCATGTATGTAACGGCAGGTCTATTTAAATGCTACAAAAATTAATAAAGTTTCAGCTTTAAAAAGTTCATGATTATAAAAAATAAAAATGACGATTGAAAATTAAGCATGTTTGTTTTTGGAATGGTAAAACAGGCTCATGGAGCAGTTCGGAATTGAAAAAAGAAGAAAAGCTCACTAGTGACAATAAGCGGAATTATTATCATGTACTCATGTAACGTGAAACTAAGAAGAAGAAGACAATGGAAATGTATTCAACGTATTACCTATATATTATGTGTTCATTAATCATCTCATATTTATTACATTATTTATGTACACTTTGGATTTGGAATAAGGAAAAGCATACAAGAACAAAAAGTTCATGTGAAAGATGGTGAAGGGTTGTGTGCACTTTTATATACATACCTACTTTCTTTATACTACAATATATACTTATGCATACATACTTTAAAAAATACAGTGCACACTGAACTGAAATTATAATTAATGTTAAACCTCATCAATATAATTTATACGATTAAACTCGCCAAAACTTAAGACTCGTAACCAGGAATACACGTTTGGAGCATATTATTGCAGGTCATTATTTTTTGACACAGTGTATGAAACTTTTTTTGAATGCAAAGCTATGGTATGGGTTACGCATATTTAAAATGACTTTCGGCAAAAAATTTGTTCAATATTTTAGAGTTGTTAAGTTTAACTTGTTTATTTTGCACGCTAATAAGAGACAACTTTTGTAAATTCCATGGCGGCTGAACTTTTTTAAGAGAAAGACCAAGCGTTACCATGAAAATTGGTATTTCTACCAAACTTTTACCTCCAGCGCTGGTTGCAAAAATCATAAAGGAAAAATGTCAGACTGAGACTGACCCACATTCTCTCTCTTAACCTCTTCTTTACCGAATTAAAGGAGACGTCGTAGACCCCTCTTTCACATAACCTTTCATAGGAAAGTCGACCCTAAGGAGTCGAAATCCGTAGCGGTTGCCATGGGGACTTTTACATTAAAAAGCGCCCGTTGCTATGTATAAAACTACATACCGGTAAAGAAGAGGTTAAAAAAGTTCAGCCGCTATGGTAAATTCTGATGTTTACTTATATTGAGTACTGAATACATTATTTATAGAATAAAAAGACGCCAAAAATAGAACAACATAGAATTACGATTAGTAACTCCGGTAAGGGAAAGTATATAAATGCCGGGACTAATACATATTATTGTGTCTCAATCATAAGGGAACAATACGCGAAACCTATAGGCTAGCAAGCCTAGCCTCACAGTAAAACAAATTTCAGCCATCCGATAGAAATCCTCCAGAAACAAACGTAAATGGAATAGAGTCGCACATCAAGCATTAATTGACGTTTTACAAGAGCAACAAAAACTAACATCCCTTTCATAGAATTTTAATATTAACAACAAAGTTGGAGCGCAAGACATTGCAGCCTAAGGCCCGTTCCGCACTGCTTACATGAGTTCGACATGAGGATTTATAGCATGTAAATCTCATGTCAAACTCATGTCAAGGTTAAATGCACTTCTAACGCTCACGTACTCATGTTATGTTAACATTACTATGTCAGTGCGAATGGGGCATCAGAAATTAATAGTAAGGTTGACATGTCCAAAAAACTTCGTCCTGTAATAGTTCACCTTTGTGTAGGGTGATCAAGAGTCAAAGAAGGTCCAGGTCCTCGCCGCGAAGATCCAAATCAACGCGGGGAAAGTCGATTGATGCGGGCGTTGACTTGGACCTTCCGGGCGTTGACTTCTCTGATGCGGGCGTTGACTTGGACCTTCCGGGCGTTGACTTCTTTGATGCGGGCGTTGACTTGGACCTTCCGGGCGTTG
>JAQIVE010001205.1:0-26750 GCA_034698285.1 Sminthurinus bimaculatus
AACAATCGGGACCAAATTTTTTTCCCAATTTTAGTGACCCAAAAGGAACAATATGACGACCTGGCTGCTTAACTTTGACCGTTTTTGTGTAAAATGAAGAGGTCTAGTGTATATATATACAAAATACAAACATAAACATTGTAAATTTTGCATAGTTTGCATGTCTACATAAACACAGGCAAATGTCTAATAATAATTGTTTCTCTTCATATGTATGTATTATGTATGTATGTGCTTGCATGCATATTTTGTACACTTTTCTTATTATGTATTCACGTGTGTACATACATGTGCTCTCGGTACAGAGTACTTAAAATAAATACAAAGCAACATGAAGAAATTTACACGAGGATCTGTCATTTTGAAGCACACCAGGAGCAAAAGTCCTCACCTCGATTCATGAATCATCCTTTTTGCTTTTCTCTTGCTCACTTCATTTCATTTCGCAGAGCTTATACATATGTAAAGCCTCATCTTTTCTCTTACTCATTTTTACTTTTGACGTTGATGTTTGTTTTGGTATTGTTACTGTTGTCAGCCACGTTCAAAAATCAAAACACAATTACATACCGTCCATTCAAGTGTGTCACAAACAAATACAAACAAAAAATACAATCAGTCAAACAAATTTGCTTTGAGCATGTTTTTCTTATGGAAATCCTTGTGCGTGATGTGTTGAATGCTGGACTTGGGGTGTTTGGTTAACAGTTAACCTTTTCCCTCTCTGTAGATTACACTTAATCAATTTCTGCTTCGAAATTTGTCACTCATTCAATCCTCTTGAGGTTTTAAAATGTAGACTAATTTAAAATCATTCAATATTTTACGTATGTAAGTATGTACACAAATTTTACAGGTGACAGATAGAAGATGATTAAATGATCAAAATCTCAAGTTGCTCATCTTGAATCTTTCAGCCAAAAGACGTTTTGTCCTCATAAGACGTTATTTAATCAGAAAGGGAAAACAACAACAACATACATACATAAAGAAAAATGCCTGCCTAAAAATGTTTTTCAATTCATAAGTGCACATCAACTTTTTTCAAAGGAATTTTGACTATGTCGATATATTCATACATAACATTAGTCATGATGATGATGACTGTTGTTGTTAGCAGTGAAAGGATCTCATCCATTAAATATTTTTTCAATTATAAATTACAATATTATTTTTCTACATAAATAGAATGCTTCTCTATACCATGCTATGCTATGATGATTCTTTCCTTTCTATACTGTATTCAATCTTTAAAATATTATGTATGCATTGTCGTCCATCTCCATCACTAAAAGTAAATTCAACGTTCAATTTAAGTAATTCAGTATTCCGTCCACAAGTTTCATATAGGAAAATATATACACATACAATATCATAATAATGTTATGTACTTGAGCACATTGAAGAAGACAAAACACAGTTTTGGTTTTCATTGTAGAAAAGCTACACTGCAATTTGAATAACATTTGGAGTCTCCACAATACGCTTCGAATCATAATGTAATCATCACAAGGAATACACTGCAAAAAGGATTCTTACGCAATTTTCAATTAAAAGGCTGAAGAAACTTCCCTGTATATGAATGAATGAATGAACGAATTTCCCTGGGTATAAACTTATCCCAAGTTTTGCTTGTGCAATCAAATTTTTTTGCATGTCATATTTAGTTTATTAGCCGGATAAGTACACACAAAGTATAATATATAATATATAGAAAAGAGCATAAAGTTAAAGTCTTGTGTGGCATATGGCAGGGTAAAAAGATATTTGATTTCTTCTTTACTCTTTTCCTTCCGGACATGTTAAAGATGCCTACAGTCTGTAGTCTGTATACTTATGCACCTTTGTCGTCTGCAGGCAGAAACGAGAGAGAAAGAGAGGGTCTATAGAAAACATTTTGATTGTTTCCATTATTGTTCTACTTGCATTTGATATTGTTTGGCATCTGCCGTTCCCATATTGAATATGTATATAGAAAATGTCTACATTATGAACGTTACTGATATTCTCATCGTTATCATCTTTTCCTATTCACTGTTCGATGTATCTTATATTATCTATAGGTAAACTGTGTAGAGTCTCTGCTTCTTCTTTTCTTTCCATCCCGGTAATTTATATTTCGTGAACAGTCGTATCACATTGCAAATTATTACATCAGGACTTGAGACTCTAAACCTACCATTTGTAGAACGTGAATCAAACGGCAGTCTCTGTCTCTTCATTTTAATGCAAAAGACTAAAAAAATGAAGAAAAAACGAAAACGTTTCAACACTCGACTTGCTTCCTTTCATCATCATCATCAACAACATTGAACATAAAGTTTACCAACAGTAATTAAGGTCAGAGTAGTTTGTAGTTGGTAGAAATCGTCTCCGCTTTACGCACAAATAATTAACATTGCAGTAAACCTAAACCTAAACTCCTCTGGAAAAATAGCGTTCCAACTTCCAACATCCATTACAATTTTGCGTAGGAAATTGAACATTTTTGAAATTCCTGCTATGATTAAATGCTTCCTATAAAATAGTTTATTCATAAAATTATGGTACATTGCACTAATAATTCCAGATCTACTGTATTATACCATGCAAAAAACCCTCATGAAATTTAATTAAATTTTGAATGCACATACATAATTTTCCGATGCCCATTGATAAAATAAGCTATAAGGCAATTTGAACACGCAAAAAACATGGTATTCTGAACACTCAGCTTCATCATTCAAATAAAATTAAGACGAGAAAAAATTCACACATTTAATATTACCTTCAATATAATAATAATCAAAAGCATAGAAAAATGTAGTGAACTCTGAATCAGCTACGCATTTCAAAAAGCAATAATAATAACAATAATAAATGTCTAGCTTAACAATAGCATAATATTATGGACATTTAATTCACCGAGCATTTTAAGCATTAAAGATATTCATACTATCATACTAACTCTTACGTACCTACCTATACATCTAAAACGCATTTTTGTATTTCTTATTTAACTCCCGGAATCATGGATGAGAGAGATTTCAATCACTTTTTTCTTTTTTCATGCCACCAACATGTGCAATGTGTACATATTTAAATATATATTTATATAATAATATATCCAATATCCACTATACATATTCATCGCATATTAAAGGAACAACAGATTATCATGGCAACAATTGCAATGTTAAATCAGTTAAATATGTATGTAATGCATAAATGTAGTGTGGTGCATAAAGGCATTGATTTTTTTTCTTTATTCCTTTGCTCTCTATACAAATCATCATGGGTAAGATAACATTCGACATTATTTGTATATGTAATATTATTTTCCCCAAAATATGTATAGCAGAGACTTTTCATGCTATTTTATTACAATTTATGTACAATGTTGCATACTTTATATGTATAATTTTCCTTGTGCGCTGTTAGAAACACAGTAGACTCATATTATACAAATGCGTAGAATATTTTGCACTGAAAATATGGAGTCATCAAAACATAAACTTTGTACAAAAAAGACAAAACAGTTTGGCTCTTCAAGATTCCAGTTACGGCTGACAGATTCTTCTTGCCTTCCATTTTTCACACACAGAGGTATATTATATGCAAACTACATTAAAGTTGGCTAAAGTAAAAAGAAGAGAGGCGAACAACATTATCTATATTATTATCTACACATTTAATCTTCTTCTCCATTACACACTCAACATTTAGTATCAGACAGACACAACAAGGAGGTAAAAAGTAAAATCTTTGCTAAATGCCCCTTAAGCAGTAATACTATGAAGTAACGTTTCCAGTAGTATATTGATGCATAATATATTTACACACTTGCACTCCATTCTTTTATTGTACTTTTGCCAAGAAGCAGTAATTAAATACGTTACGCTGATGAATAGTTATAAAAAATATTGTCCGAAAGGAAAGGTCAAAAGTCAATACGTCTATTGAACTTGTGCGTATATTTGATAATGAGATGTGTTTACAAATTAGCAAATGGGTGTCAGTCACATTGCAGTATTCAATATTGTATTATAAATTATAAATAAGCAAATTGTTTAATTGTTATCGTCTTTTCTTATTGTGCGTTTGTATAGATCAAAATGAACATTTAAATTACGAGGGGCTTATCATAAGATTGAAACTAGCAATTACCAAATACAGGCAAACTATAAATTACAGCCAATTGAAATTAAGTCAAGTAGTATCCGTACATACTCTAAAGTCAATTCAATACAAGTGCAATAGGATTAAAATCGTTGGAAAATGCAGCTAAATAAATAATACACAGCATAACTTTTAATTTCATGATAACATGATGTGCTAAATTCTGCTTCATAGTTATACTTAACACATTTTCAACAGTTTTGATGATTTTCACGACACGACTAATTGTGAGTTGATTGATAAACGTGCAATTTTCAATCCTGCCCAATTTTACCTCAAATATTTACACTGTCTGAAATCTAAAACAATACAATGTATCTAATCCTAATCCTGCCACACTGATACTGATAATGGTATGTAAGACATGCAAGTTTCCCTATTGTTTCAAATTTATAAATTGTAAATAGAAAAATACGCCCAACTAACCTTCGTACTCGTTGATATTATGCATTCTCCCTGCTTCTGCCTAACCGTAACCAATTCACATTCGAATGAACTACTTTATAACTACAATTTCCAAATAAATCGATAGCAAGATGCGAGTTAAACAATCAGTATGTAAATATGTACAGTTTATTTCAATTATTACAAAATTTAAGGTAAAAAAAGTCCAGTAGGAAAAACTCTGGATTTTTAGAAAATCAACAAAAATTGTGCTTGCTCACTTTCTTGCATTATGCACATTGGGCATAAAAAAGTGTTGATCTGACAGAACTTGACGACAAAAAAATTAGATGAGCATAAGCTGCATTTAATTACTGTTCTATAGTGACTTCTCTGTATTACTTCCAAGTTTGTACATTGTACATACACTGTTTAACGATAGATCAAAAGCAGTCAAGCAGTACAAATAGGATAAATGCATGTATTTATAATATATAGATACTTGCACTTAACTGTACGGAGATGGATAATGAAAATGAATGAAAGAGCGAGCGCAACAACAAAGATATTCCGATGGTCAGATGCAACACGCTTTGACTTTCGGCCGTCGGCAACTCAGCAACTATTGTCAGTTTGCATTCGATTTTAAAAGTACAATAAAGAGCAAACAGGTGGGCAAGGCAAATACATTTATAGGATGACTAAACGATACTCCTTGCTTTTTTACACCTTTTCCACGACTTTGTACATTGTACACATACCACATACATATCATACAAATGTAAACAAACATTTTACTGTCCTTCCTCATTATGTACGTTTTTCCATTTGATTCCCCTCCCTCGCGTCACACTATGAAATGCAATGGAACAACAAGTAACGACAAGTCTTTGACGTTTTCGATCAAATCCAAGTCAGTGTTTTCATACACTGATGACATACATATATAAATTCTGTATATTATGCAAAATTTGAATGCAAATTGCACTTGACTGCAGTTCGAATAAACTTAATTCGATTCGAATGATTCGTCGTTGACGAACGGTAATAAAATAAAAGTCCTATAGTAATGCCTTTCTTCTTGGTTCTTGGGCTGAATGGAATAGCGTGGAAAAATCTCTTTAACTTGACTTGACACTTGTCAACCATTGTTCGATTTTTTTACGAGGAAAATGTTTAGACTTGCAATTTTTATCAATTTAATATATTATTATACATCTAAAATCTATAGTGATTTTGGTTTATGAGTGAAGGGTAGGGTTTAAATCGATGGTCCTGACAATGTATATTTATTTATATAGTGTACTTTAATTTTTGATTATGAAGACTTGTTTTTTCCTTTTATTTTGATTTTTGATATATTTCATTTTTATTGTTATTATTACAGTGTACATTATACAGTTTCTCGTGGCAAGGTGCATAATAATACGCATACTTTTATACGGACATTAGGGTCAATGTTAGTTCTTTTCATACAATTTCATGACGAATCTCATGTATGCATAATACATATCTTTTAAACTTGAGTGATACTAATAATGTCTATGTACATAATGTCAGTAGCACAAAATGGGGTATTTTTTATTTTTATCAGTGCGTCTTTTATAATGCAACTTAAAATCATACAAGCTGTATTTGAGGGAAACAGACGTAACTGACTCTTTCATTCATTCAGAGTTTGCTCTAATTAAAGTTCAAAATACAAACTGTTTTCTTTTCACTATACATAATATAACCCCATCGAGATGCTGCGCACACACTAAAAATATATACATATGCAGCAAAATAGACAAATAGCCGCTGACCTTCACACCATTAAACTTGTGATCGCCTTCCCTTATTTTATATTACCATTTTATTTAATTAAGTTACAGAACCGTAATTAATACCTCGTGCCGTTAGAGAACAACATTGTGGAATTTATTGCTATCCATTGACATAGAGATAAAAATACCACAGAACGAGAATTTCCTTTTATGTTGTACTGTACACATTTTATGATCAGAGCCACAGCCACAAATCTGAACGAATCACTAAGGATATTATTTTATCCGCCCTCATATATTATTATACGCATTTTATCTCTACGAATTCATCTACTTACACACCTGTAGAACTCTAAGAGTAGCCGAATTTAAAAACAATGCTAGGAATATCAACATCATCCCCTTCTGCACAATGTATGAAGTCAAGATAGCGAACATAGATGAGTACTAATTATTATTAGAAGGGAAGAGACATAAACACTAAATACATAAATGCTATACCGTCATACGGGGTGAGAATCGCCGCTCAGTTTCTCTGATTTTGGTTGAGCCTGGCTGACGTCCGGTATTAACTCAAAGAATACATAATTAATTGTTGTCACATTGAGAACAACGATTCGTTCAATTAGATCATTTCAAAATTCGGTCGGAAACGTGGAGAAAATTTAAACTACAACGGAGCTATTCTCACCCCATATCACGGTACCAGAGACGTGCAGATCTTTATACCTATTCTTTTATCTACTGTGGGATATGCTCTCCTGACTCCATTATTATCACTATTTTATTACAAGTTAGAATGAGCGTACACAATGTGTACTACATTCACATAAACACATAGAGTTGATACAAAATCAGAAGATTTTGATTGATTTTAATTTTAGATACAATTATTAGTATTTATTATTTATTAAGTCGTTTCGGACCTTTTCCAAAAATGCTAACTTTTAATATGATGTAATAATATATTATTTTCCAAAATATGTTACGTATGCCATGAAAATACAGCCAAATATTACAGGGTCTGACGGAAGATTTGTATGTATTTTGTGTATGCATTCAAAAACAACCTTTTCCATTGTATCTGCCTGTAGAGAATCCATCTCTCATCTCTCTTTATGAGTGTAAACTGTTTTGAGAGTCGACGAAGCGCATCTCTCTTTCTCCTCACTTGACTGAGGTTTAGTTACGAAGACGGTAATTCAAGGCTGTCACTATAGTGTATAGAGCATATAATATTTTGATATTTAAAAGTGCTCTGCGGAAACAAAGGTGAAAAAGGAGACCATGTAAAATGCACAATGTACAACTTGTTGTAACAAATACAAGCTAAAACGTCATCTTTGATGGTATTATACTCAAATCCACAAAGGTTGTATTACACGTTTATACTCAAGTTATTGTATCATATCGCATAAATATATATTATCATATGTATCATAACACGCTAAACCCTTAATCCAATATGAATAAAAACTATATTTATCGAACACAAGTTTAACATGTTTAACATGGTTTTTCTCCAAAAATGTCTCAAACTAAAATTTACACCTTAGAAACTTGTACAGTGTACATACAATGTATGCGCAAGTAAAGCTGACTTCGAAATTTGGTCGACTTTCTATATCCTTCATTTATTGCTGCGTTACTATGTGTACACATTATGATGAGCTATTTTATTTTTCGCCTACTGGAAATAAGCACACCAAGCAATATCTCTCTCTCTCTCCTGTATTATTTGCATGCGTGCGTATTACGATTAAAAAGAAGAATTTCCTTTCGTTAATTGAATGAGCAGATAAAAAAGAAGAGACAGACGACACCTTTTAATGCGTATACATACATACATACATATCTATGCTATGGAGTGAAAAAAGTTTCATAAGCACAAACAGAAACGCATGGACGTTTAAATAAGTCAGTGAGTATGCAGAAAGTCTAAATCAAATGAAAGGAGATGATAATTTAATGTCATTATGATGAAGAGACAGACACTTGTATTAACCATGTATGTACAATGTACAGCGGACAAACGTGTAAACACAGTGCATACATACAGTAATAATATAGTAATACACAGACATACGACGTGTTTACTTTTCTTTTTTTAAATTAAACTAAATTAAGCTCTTATACGATTAGTTCAATCATAAATTTTTCACGGTGAGCTATGTATGTATGTGACTTGACTTGAAGCAGACGAATAAGAGGACAAGACAAGGCAGTCGTGAGAAAAATCTTCATCTTTTCCTTTTATAATTCGAAAACACACTCGCGACTGGCATCTCGCATGTCCATAATCATCGTGACTCTGTTACATTGCAGATGGATGCATGTATTTATATCATCCGAAAAACTTTTACCAATTGTATATGCAGAATACACATAATATTATGCTACTTATGTTTACACAAAATAAAAGTGAAGTCTAAAACAAGATTCAATTTATCAGACTTTTTAGAGTTAAGTAATTTCAGTGGATGATAATACTGTCACACTTGTAAACATATTTATAAACATACAAATGAAATATAAAACAACAAAGATGCGATACTTCTGGACTCTCAAAAATGAAGAGTTTAACTATGCAGAAGGTATCACACTATATTTACCATATTTTTATAATTACCATTAACCATACAATTAAATAAACCATATTGAGAAAAATAAAATGAGAATTGGTTTTATTATTACCTTTTTCACCTGCACTGGCTCTATAACCTCAAATATGCAGTTCTCTCATATTTACTCAATATGGGCCATTTAAAAATGTAGAAAATAGCAATTACACATTAATCAAACATCTGCTCAAGCACTATTCAAAGAAATACGATTTTCCCTAGTTTTATTAATGGATTATGAACTATAAATATCAGCCATAAATCTTGTGCGGATGACGATAATAAATCTCTTGGGCAATGAACGAAAGAGAAAGAAGAACAATCTTTGAAAGGCCAAACTCAAAACAGGATGAGCAGTTGATGCTCAAACTTTAATTTGGGTTAAAAGCTTAAGCTCTAAAGTTGAGAGTTACATGATAAGCTAGTATTAAATTTAAAAAGTCTAAATCTCTATTAAAGAGAAGAATCAACTGCCGTTTTGTTTACTTTTATTGCTAATCTGTTAAAAAGCCCCCGTCTGAGAGTTGCTCATACGTGTGGGAAAGAATAAAATCATGGAAAGCATGCAAATGTCACATCTGTAGGTATTTACAAACAAACTTTTCGTAACAAAGCTTGAGCTACACAATATTAATTTGCTTTTCCCACATCTAAACTAAATTACAACTTTTAATTTCAGTTTTACTTTTTTTTATTTATTTCTCCTTCTTTGCCTGCCCCAATTCCCAATTTAAAGGGAGACGATTATTGCAGATTGTAATCAAGTTTTCAATTTAAATGATCAAAAGTCAAAGCACGTAGACATTTAATTCGTTTGTTTGTATTTCTTATCGCCCTCATCATTTATGTATGTGTGTAATATTAACTTAGACCTCTTCATGTTTTACAGTCATTATTATGTTATGATGACTGCCTTTTATCGTATTTATTTAAATCCAAAAAAAAGGAAAATTAAATTTAAAAACTAAATGTCTACCAATACACACTTGATATAATTAAGAAGAACTATTAAAAAGCAAAAGCTCACGCAGATTTAAAGCAGTAAAATATTATAAATAATTTTACTGAAGTGAAAGTTGCAAAAAAACGATAATCTGCTAAAGCGTCATTTAAAGAGTGACAAATCACAGCTGTTATAAGTTATAAAATATGAAATATCCAAGATTAACATTGCATTCAGCAACCAAAATATTGATTTAGAAATAAATCTTTGGTGATTACAATGAGAGGATGAAAAATTTCAATCGGATTATGTTTTAGACCAACATGTTCATCTTCTTAGCAAAAATATATATCACAAGATTTTTCATGCGTAAGTCGGATGTTATTTGACATTGTAGACTCATACACATGCAAATTAAGGTCAGTCCACAGCAAAGGTCGTATATATACATTTATTATACATACATGAGCAAACTTGTTTTGATATTTTGCTCTTCTCCGAACATGAGTGACTCTCCTCATGGTAAATCCTGTGAGTCTCTTTAATTTTGCACACATAATACATAATAAGATGGTTTGATTAAGGAACGCTTTTAAATTTTAAACCCCTTTTTGAGAAAATGTGTAAATGTGTGACAGTTGAAAGTTCTTTTAAATAGAATTAAGTTGATTTGTACAATAATTCGAATTCGTACATACATACATACATACACATAATATGTTGAAGAGAAGGATGGAAATGGAACTAAAGAGGAAGGAAGGAAGGGGAAAAAAAGGAAAGATGTGGATTCTTATCTCTCTATTATGCTGTTTAACATGCTCATCTGTCCCATAATCACGTCGTACGTACCTACAAAAGCACCTACATTTGCGCATAACACATAACTATGTAGTAAAAGAGAAGAATCATCAAATTGTATCCTTTTCATTCACTTCCTACTCAAAGGATATCCAAATCTTTTACATCACATACAAATGTTATTTCCCACAATTCCTTCAAGTTGTTGCATTGTTTTCAATTGTCAATTTCCAACGTTGTCCACTTCAAGTCCAGTACAAATTTACAAATTACAAATTGCCGACAGAATCGTCTGCGCTATAATAAGATTCAACTGAATCTAAGTATGTACCTTCACAGGATATTTATAGTGTGCAGTTTTTCATTTCCATGTAACTCTTTATACTTTTGTCATCTCAAAAATCAGAATGAATAAGGCTCATCAGTATTGTCATAAGCAGGGACGAGACAAGAATGCAGATAACACGAGATTTCCTTAGATTATAAAGCAGATATTATAATATACACATTATCACAAAATGTCACAAAAAGTGCCTTCATGATGCCGCTACGCTTTCCTCAACACTTAATAGTACATAATATAGTCGTGCCTTTTATTTTGCATTATTTTTCATAAGCCATACTCATCTATTTTTGCATCGTTTGATATGGAGATGAATATGTAATTTTTAACTTAAAATTGTCTCACAGCTGAAATTTCAAATGGCTATAGGAAACTCACTTTTTTGAAAACCTTTTACGTTTTTTGCAGTACATGGATGTCATGTCAATAACTGATATCAAAAATTAATTAGAAGGGTTCATTTTTGCCATTAAACAGGAAAATAATTTTTCTGTAGTCATCACTCTACCACTCTACCATAATATGCATCACATGCATGAAAGATGATAGAGTTGCACAAAAATCTCCATAAATGTGCTCAGCCTTTTCTCCCGTTTTAATAGCCTTTTGCGAGCAAAGGGCTGGTGTTTACAGCATTCACTGAAAGTCATTTACACTTTATTTTTCCACTTTTAATTCCTTCTATGCTGCATCTTACGTCGACGCCTTTAAAGTACATTAACCACAGAGATTTAAATTTCGCCATTAACTATGAGCGCTACCTGTACTGTACCTACACTATGTATTATGTATATTGTATATTACATACTTAAGCATCAGATTGTTTCATCAAAAGTGAGGGTAAAAACATCTTAAATCTTAATCTATTATCCAAAGATAAAAAAACCACAACAAATGGCGATGAGATAAAGATCAATAAAAAATTTACCAAGTACATATTTACTTTTGGTTAAAAAGGTAAAAGACGAAGAATGGCTCTGCTCTGTGTTCTTCTTGCTTGTTTTTTAACATGATGCATACGCATAAAAAGAACATTTTGTCCCCATAAAAACAAATAATAAAGAGTTTTTAAATACAGTGCGAAATGAACTCTCGAAAATATTTAAAATAATAAAAATGCACATCTTGACGAACTACAGAATACAGAATAGGAACTTTGAAACTGTAGCACAAGAATACATATATAGGTAAATGTACGTATACGTATAATATATGTAGGTATGGTTGTATAAACGACGAGGGAGAAAGATCAGCCGACCAAGAAAACGCTGCAGCTAACATGAGTTTATGTTTTGTCTCTCCCTCGGGTGCAAATTACTACGTTACGAAGCAGTGCAAACTTTATGAGATGAGGAATCGAGCACTGATATAACACATAAGTATATATATATATATAATGTATACTTGCACACACAAACATAAACATATAACGAACTGTATTAAAATAATGTATCTCACATACATTTGTATTTCCATGCGTCTGTTTTATTCACTGTTTCACCTGTAATCCAAATTCACAATATGTACAGTATGTACACACACACTACACACACTTTGTGTTCATTCTCTAACAATATACGCAACGTCAGCCTCAACATCCAAAAGCCACAATTACGAGAGACTGACAAGAGCAATATAGATAATTTACAAGAGAATACAATATATATTCAACATCATCCAAATTTATAAAAGATTCAAACTCAGACCAGAAAGCAGAAAACCAATACATTTTCTTTTGAAGACCGCTGACGCTCGTCTATATGTATCGAGAACCGCTGTTTAAGTTTGAAACATTGTGTTTGAATCTAAGGATCAGACCGTGAGATTGTCAACCATTGCCAAACTATCACGGTATTTTCCAAACCGAATCATGACACTGGCAAGATTAATAATATACGCATGTATCATATGCATAATATGCCAAGTTACATAACATAAAACAACATGCAACTTCATGTTAACGTCTTTGGTTTTCAGCTGAGACGGAAAGATTTTTAAGACAAAACATATTATTATTACGAGATTTTATGCGCACATATGTATATACATTCTGGTTTAAATTTAAACACATGGCACAAGTTTACAGAAAGTGCTCTAAATACAGTACGAAAATACGGAATATTTATACACATATGTACGATGGTGGCATGAACTGTACTGAAACTTAAATTTCTTCATTAAAAATTAAAACATTCTGGAATGGAGTAACAGCAAAAACATCTTGTCATTTAATTATTGTTATTATTATTACTACTAGTTGTACTGTTCAACCGATACACACCATACAAAAGAAGACATGTACAGTGAGGGACAAGTAATACTTTAATTTGACCGAGTTTTGCCACGCTCAACATCCAACATCGGCAACATCCACTCATGATCATTCATCAAGGGAAGTGTCTCGAGTCAGAAATGAAAAGAAAAATATTAAAATTGTCATGAACGGTAAATTAGCGGAGAAAAAACAGTTTTTTAATTCATTTCCATTCATTCTTGTTTTACATCTAGTTGTACACGCAAAATTTGTGTCTAATATGACAAAAGGCAACGACGACGACAACTCAATGTATTATGTGTACAGATTTCATTGCTCTCCTGTTTTCCTCTTCATTACACCGCCTGATTTTGACACAATACATAGACATTCTACACATGCATTCCAGGTCACCGTTTATTCATTGCACTTACATATACATACGTAAGAATCAAGACTGTTTCAGGACAAACTCGACAGCGAGAAATGTTCATTGTTAATCGTATTTACGTTGAACTTTAGGAAACTAATCCCAAAAGGTAGACGGTAAATGCAATGAGCAATGAGAATCTTCTTCAGCTCCAGTGTAAACATATGACACTCAAAACGAACAAGATTATCTAAATAAACTGTATTTAAAAGGACTAGAACACAACATATGTACAGCAATCCACGTCAATGTAAATCCCCAAACATCTGTCACAAAATTAATACACATAATCCGTGTTCAACATAAAGTACGAAGTACGAAGCATACATGTAAGTATAGCTTTACATTTCTTCTTTTGCAATTGTGCTCGTCCTCTCGAAGCGTAAAAGCGCATTTACAGGCATATGATATTTGTACGCATAAGATGAAGATCATTGGCACCCGAGTTTCTAAACTAAATATTTTGGTTGCCTACTTTTCCTTATTCTTAAATAAGCTGTAAATCGACTACTACTGAACAACTTCCTTACACGTATCTACATTTACCTTCAAGAATATCACTATATCAAGTGCATATATTTAGTTTCTACGTGGAAAATTACATAAACATGCAAATAAAGTTATGTGAAAAAATGTACATGAATGGCTAAAAAAAGAATAGAATATGCAGTCCTATGCAGTGTTAACTGCATTGAAAATATGTGTGTATGCAATATGGCAAGGAAAAAACTTTTCGGGCAAATAATGTACTTTAAAGTCTACCCATCAATTAAGTTATTGAGGAAAGGTACAAACTTCATGTATACTATTCTTGATGACAACACTGTAGTACATATTTACATCAAAGTAAAATAAAACGAAATGAAGATGCGTACGATTGCAAAATAATTTACTTCGTGTGAGTCGGCACTCGCCATAACACATATTTAGACTGAATATGTACGTGACCGTACATTATGTGTATAGAAAAGAAATCTGACGGTAGTATTTTTACAATTTAAGACATTAGGATCATTAAAAAGCACAGTTATTCGCCCATGAATTTCCACGCAATAACAAGAGTAACAATAATTGGTATTTCATCTCGCTTGACATTTATTCCCCGAGTAGTTCATACTCCATACTCAAGCTATACATGCAAATTCACAATAAGTCATTATTTCATAACATAATGGAGAGGCGCACGCTTTTACCTGTAATAATTATAAAAATTACTACACATATTGACATTCATTTCCTAAATAACTCATGCTTCACATCTCCTACATCATCCTCATTTAGGTTTACACTCAAATCATTTTAAAATTTATTACGTATGAAAAGGGTGGTTTTTTTACATGCCCCTCTAAAATGCTATTGTACACTTACTTACTTAAGTATAGATATTCACCGACTTTATGAGTTGATTGTTTGGCTCTAGTTTGGTAATCACCCAACCTTTAGATTCCAAAGGCAGGCTTTTTTTATTGCATAATTATTATTATTTCATCAATTTCGTGTGTATTCGACCGAAAATGTGTGAATGCATTTGCATAGCTTTATATTACGGAAATTAATTTATATTTTGCACTGTATAAATGGGGAAACTATTACTTTTTTCTTGTAGAGTTCGATCTTCTAAAGGCCAAACCAGCTTACAATTGGATGGTTTAATTTTGGCTTTAGTACATAGTACAAAGAATGATCGTGAAACTGAAAATTTAAACCAAATTTAAATGAGTAAACTTTGACGTCCGCCCGTTTTTTATCATCGACGCGAAAAGCGTGCAATTCGTTGTGTAATAAAAAGTAGATACTGAGAGATAAAAGATTGAAATCAATTAAAACATTCCCATTATATACTTCATACTTGTCCGTTCTAAGTTGTAAGATACACTCATATTCATGATATATAAGATAGTGATCGAGTGTCACTGGCAGTAATTAGATTACGTGCAGAAAAAGTGAGATGTTTTAAACTGGACTGGATGGCAGTGAGGCAACTTAAAAAGGTTCCTTGGAAGCAAAATCACAACATTCTGTTAAAAATATATAATAGATATATATCCAATATTCATAGGAAAGTGATTCCTGTAGTCTGCATTATGCATTTATATTAAGAACCTCGGATTGATCGTGCTTCTTGATGTTTTTATTATATTTTTCGCCGTATGGTATAGATACACAATACATACATAGATGCACACACTGGCTTATTTTTCATGGGAATTCCTATTCGTTTCACTGTCACTGTCGTTGTCTAAATTTCAAAGCTTTGTCATTGTCGTCGGCCAACAAAGGACAACAAAAAGTATTCAATTAACACGTACACTTTTTTCTCCACCATAATCTACATCTACATATTTAACACGTCCTGCAGTATACATACACTCCATAGAATGAAGATGGTGAGAAAAAAATGTCTTTGCAAAATAGTTCCGACAAAAAAAACCCTTATTTTTCCAACCATGTACATTGTGCATCTAATGACAAAATTTACGCACTAACTAGCAACCACAGCCGTTAAATAAATGCATAAGCAAATCGGCTGTCGTCCTTGTCCGTCAGCTAATTGAGACTTTTCAATTAGTCGTCATACATGATTTTAATGTGTACAGATGTATCATACACACATGTATCAACATCATCACCACATTATTTTATTATGATAACGGCCCATATGCGTGTAAATCAACATGTTTACACGCTCCATGTTTGTCTATGTCTTGCCATGCTCAATAATTCATCCTTTCAACAGTAACGGTAAATCCCCGTCTGTTCATCGTCTTGAAATTCTGAGTATATTTAAATTGTATTAATATCAGCATATTATTTGAATTGGTGCTATTTCTTTACACTATAATATTTTCTATATAACCATCTATTGTATGTATGTGTATGTACGCTCCTCAATATCAACACTGAATTTGAAATTTGAAAGGAGTGACTCACTCATTGTGATTATGACACGGGTAAAATGTAAAACAATGGCACACTCCTTCTTTTTTGTGCCTTTTGCTCAAACTAATCTGATTAATATTAAATCACGAACAATTACTCCACACCACCATATTTGATACCCATCATCATCTGTCGTCTTTCTTCGTCTTGCCAGTTGTATGTATATTGTATATGTTCTATACTCTATACAGTTGCCAGTTGTGCTCATTTTACTAAGTATGCTCTATTAGCTAAGCCGCCCTGTTAAAAAATTATTTATACACACCATCTTAACTTAGTGAAAGCATGAATTATGAATATTGAATATAGGTTACAACTGCACAAAAACTAATGTTTGATTTTTTTACATAAATGACAATGAGCAAATATGTTTTATTTAATTAAGTTAGCCTCCACTGTTCATTCATAATTCATACATACATTAGATATGTTTCTATGTGTATGTATACTTATTTATGTAAAAGGGCACACATTAAAAACACGTCTTCCTTAGTCAGTTAATCAACTAAAAACTGAAAGTATGCACAATCAGAATTTATTTGTTAGATAACTTCTTCAAACAATGTATTGCACCTTAAAATTTGATAAAGTACAAAGTCTCAAGTTTCGAGGATAAATAAAGTAAACCCAAAAATCTATTCAGTTGACGGTTTGCTCACCATATAATGATTGCAAACTGTTATCAATATAGACCCTTCAGAAGGATTTAAAGTTTACATGCAATTAATCAAGTTTATTCGTTACATGAAAATTTAATTCTGTCAATTATTGCCACTACAATACAAATACAAGAAATCAATCAGTATCAATTTCTTTGTATTTTTACAGTATAGAAACATTCCATTCCCTTTGGTTTCGATTTTTACAATCGGCTTGTCATCAGGAAAATAAAAGCTCGAAAGAAAAAATGTAGATTATACATTATATTCAAACAAAATAAGGCGAATATGTATGTGCAATTCGCAGTTCATGTATGCATACAAACTATATATCTTTGCTTGTCAATACAGTCCATTAAGAAATCCTTCTAGAATGGAGAACGTTTGCAATTAAAAGTCCATGAATAACGATTACAAATTACATTCAAATTAAAAGTTGCATATTACATTATACAGGCTGCTTCTCCCTCTTTTCGCTCTCTTGTAAGAAAAAATGTCCAATAAATGTAAGTACAGAGCACTGGGGTTGAAAATAATAAATAATATAGCACACCACATGATATAATAAAAATAATATTGACAATAGCTATACAGAGTAATAATACCTAGACTATAGCGACACGGAATGTATATAAGTATACCCAGGCATTGCCGTGAACCATTGGTATTTATGTATTTTTATTATGAAATTGTAACGGCCATTTGAATTTAAATGTGATCGTAAATTACAAGATAAAAGGCGTACAAATATCACTGGCTGAGTACCGGAGAAAAAGGAATCGAATAAAGCATCTTTCGTTTCGAAGATCAACTGACTGACACTTGAGCATGTATACATCTATAATCTATATATATTTGTCTCACTATTAGAGTCTGTCACTATTACGTTTTATGCAGTCACCAGGCCTCGATCTCTAGACCTCGTTGTTGCTGTGAATCTGACTTCAATATGGACTGATCGGATGTAGTGCATGCGATTCGAATCCACCATATTGTTCCTCTTAACTACTGCCACTTACCATTTCGCTAAAACCTTAAGCCACTGACTTTCGTCATATTGTATAGTAAATCTATTTAGTTTGAAGCTTTACTTTTGAATCCAAATGAAAACAACAAGGTATATTATCAAACTAAAAAGCTTTAAACATATATATTTTGAATAAATGTTTTGTAACTGACATCATCTTCAGAATCAGGAAGAAATGCAAAAACTAGAAACAGCTACTTCAGCTAAAAACCCTGCTAAACAGCGAGTTGAGCGACTACCGTACATAATAATAAATTAGTATTATTTTCGTCAGTGAATCTATAATTTATTTAGTCGCTCATACGTGTGACATTCCGTTAAAACCGTGACATTTTAAAAACAAACTGTATTTCTTGGTCTGTGTTTTTCCCTAATTAAGTGACAACTGTTTTGTTTGAAAAACAGTATGATTATGGTAATAGTAATAATTGTTGTTGTAAATAAATAACCTCCTCTATAAGCAAGAAAAAAATGAAACATAAACAGCATTACCCATATGATCTACATGACTAATATATTATGCTCTTCATTCATCATTTTTCACCTGAAAAAACCTAAATAGTGGCATGTAATGTCTATATTTATTTATTTATTTACTATAAATATATACACTGTGTATATTCTGCATAAATAATAGAAGATGCAAAAGACAACACGCAAACACGCAAGGATTCCTCCTGCTTTGGTATAGTTGGTGTTGTTAGCAAAGAGAGAAATTTGTCAATTGTCAACTCAAGTGAAGAAAAAACTAGACGCCGAAGACTGCACCAACAACAGCCAAGCATACAGAAGAAGACGAATGCGACAACAAGACTGTCAGAGTGACATGCCCCAAAAACAGTACTTGTACAAAAATTGTGCAGCAGAATCAACAGCATACTACTCCAAAATATTTAAAGGCACTCGACTAACTTTTGAGTCATCATTTTTACACAAAGCTGTACTTTTAAAACTATAAATATTATGGTATTACATCTTACATGTTACATATTATCTATCAAGCTCCTCCATATAATGCTATTCGTATACATAGTTGACTAGCATATAGCGCAAAAATAATGTTGTCAGAATAAACTTGCAAAATTCAGATGCTAATTTTGAAAAACCAAAGCATAAATACACAAATTTTTAAAAAAAGAACCTTGCAGCAACTCATTGGGTTACGCAGAAAAGTTTAAACGGAATGGCCTATTCATGTTATGGTACTTTGATTTTTGATTTGTGGACTTGACAAAGTGCTAACATGATGATAAATGACTCCAAATCCGCTTTTTACGTTCCTTTCCTTCCAATTTTACATGCAATATGTATATGTACTTTACACACATACATCCATTACAATTGAATTATGTTATGAAAATGAAAAGAAAAAATTAAATTGAGAATGAAAGCATTGGTGATGAAAATGAAAAACTAGAAACCGAGGCGAGAAAATTTAGTGGACAGAGGACATTTGTATAATTTAGAGTTTAGACTTATGTATAGAGTATAGAGCATAGACACATACAGACGTCGGTCAAATTGATTATTTTTCATGTGGACATCCCTTTCTTTCATTTTTTCATTCGCCTTTTCTCATTTCAATTTCAATTTCTCTCTCTCTCTCTCTCTCCCAATAGAATTAATATTACATATTACAAATTTGACTCTCTTTCAAGCCAATTACATGCATTTGGCTTTTTTATTCGTCTTCTACACCTAACATAGTACAAAGTGACAGCCAGTGTATTGTGCTATTATTATTATTATTTATTGAACACTTTTACGCAACGACAGGCTCAAAGTCTAGTCTTAAGTCAAGTAGACAGGTGAATACCTATACTAAAATACATTAAACACAAACAGCATTGTAAGATTAAATGCAGCCATTCAATTTTATTTTTATGCAATAAAAAATTATGTAATTTTCTGTCATGTTAGTTTTTTGAACTAGACGTTTTTCTACAGGTTCTTCTTCCACATTATGTATTTGATCTCATCAAATATCAAAGCCGATTATAGAATATTACATATAAAGATGATACATTTTATACCATCGTTTAATTTTGGGAAAGCATTTACACATACCATGATGTGTACATACTACATACATGTAGGATTATCCACATGGGAATTTGATTAGTGAACGAAATACAGAAAAATGGTACTTACCATGAGATAGAAGACATTGAGCAGCGATCCAGAAGAAAATAAAGATTACATAGAGGCTACAACTACTACACTGGCTAATCCTTTTGCTCCGACCTAACTTGACGATTGCAAAATTCATGTTTTTTCCTCAGATTGTGACGACAAAGTGCTGGCAAAAGTTTTACGATTATAATTGGGCATTTCACAAAAATTGTTCTCCTTGGCTTGTCTTTGTCTTTAATCTTTAATCACACATTACTTTTTTTACTCCTCTTCTCACTTCATACTTCCCTTTTTGCCCACATTTTCCAAAGGAAACTGTTCAGCTGTACAATTTTTTAAAATATTATGTACTTTAAGGGTTTCTTCTCGTATACTTTTGAATCTGAACCTTCTGTGTTATGTTAATATTAAGCACTTTAACTTTTTCAACAACAATGACAACAACGATGTAACGAAATTCAGGTTAAAATCATAATGGTGGTTAACCAGCCTCAGCATTTTTCATCAGTACAATAACTAATTAATTTG
This sequence comes from Sminthurinus bimaculatus, assembly GCA_034698285.1. Lineage (NCBI taxonomy): Eukaryota > Metazoa > Arthropoda > Collembola > Symphypleona > Katiannidae > Sminthurinus > Sminthurinus bimaculatus. The sequence continues at coordinate 20,985 of JAQIVE010001205.1, forward strand.
ACTGTTGACGGCAACTGGTGTCCTAATCACATCCATTAATCTCGAAGGAGCTCCAAAAGGCAGAGAAAAAATGTGGCGGTTCCCTGAAAAAAAATGAAACGACGCATAAACATTAGTTTTTTTTAAGCCAATCTTCTGTTTAACCTTATGCAAGATATTATAATAGAATAATCATTATTACCATTACGCATTAAACAATACGTAACATTTATTCAAATGAAGTGATTCAAGCATGACAAAACAACTAGATTAGTAATAAAAACACTACATAAATATTAACCGTAACAGTGGTTCACTATTCACTCTTCTTCTTCTTAGAGAAAAAATATTAAATTTATGAGTACTTACATTGCTGAAAAACTTAAAACAACAAGCAAGCTTACATTTTTTCTCTACTAGAGTTTAATAAACCACCAACCATTACTTTATATATTTTACTTATGCAATGCATGTGTATGGCCTCCCCGAAAAACTGTTGATGGCACAAACGATACGTAAGCCAACAAAAAATGAGTGTACGCGTAAATACTTACAGCGTATTTGAGAGTATTTTATGTATTATACGCTTTTGCGCTTTTTCACCGCACTGTTATGTAAGATGAATCCAAGTCGTCGTCCAGAAAGAAAGATAAAAGGGAATATATAGATATATTTACATTATACATAAATAACGGACACTTGTACATACAGAGAGCATAGAACATGCATAATAATTTTTTCCCTTCTGTAACATGTAAAATGTGCGAAAATCGTGAAGACTGTTACTCTCAGTTGGCTGCTTCAATGCCAATAAAACTGCTGGTATAATAAGGTGTACAGTGTACATTTAGAACTCAAATTGATATAGTTGCCGATAGTGAACCATCTATTAAAGGTACTGAATTACCATTATGATTACTCATATAGGCCTGCATGTATGTATCTATATGTACTTCCTTTACAAACTGAAAATAAATGTACATATTATGGACTATAGGTATATGAATATATTTCAACTTTTTGACAGTCACCAGTAGACAACAATACCTCTGTAAACATAAAATACTCTAAATTCGTGATTTGCAAGTGGATGTAAGCAAATCAAACAATTAGGAGCCTTTCGATTTCGATCGACAAATACCTTGGAGCTAATAAGTTACATAAACTTGTACACTGTACACTGTAGTGTACACATGCATAACAATTGACTGTAGTAAATTGTAGGCCAATTAATCTGTGTGTATACAATACATTATTGCAACGGATTTTTTCATACACAAACAAATTTACCTTCGGTGCAGTATTAAGTACGAGGAATTAGAATAATCTCCATTGCACTTACAGATTCAAGTATGTTGTCAGGTTTTTATTGAAACTAAATATATTGTGGAGTTGTTTTCCCAAACTCTTCAAACAACTGGATACATATAGACATACACATACTCGTACTCTTTAAATAGATACATACGAGTGGAAGATTTGTTGAAAAGAAAAGGCAACACATGGTATAATTCTCGCCTCACGTAAACTTTTACTCCACTCCTGGTGAATCAGATTCTGAATTAAAAAAGGGAAATGCACGTCATATTTTAGCTAAGCATATGTACCAAAACAAAGCTAATGCATCAGGATATAATTGTAATTTGTATCAAACTTTTTATTCATACACCACAACTTTAAATTCCAACACGAATCTCTCACACATGCATATATGTACATCTTTTATCATTCTCGTGTGCATTTCGCTTTTTGCAAAGTAAAGAAAACTGCATTCGCTAACGATGAAAACCACAAATCAATAACTGAAGATACAAATGTAGCAAAAAATATAACAATACATACATGTACAATGTACAATCAACTGTTTATTTATGTAAACACAGATTTTTTTGAAATACCACTTGCGAGCTTAATACAAATTGGATTTGACAGGTACCCATGATATAATCTATATAATCAGCTTCCAAACGATGTTTAACTGTTTTAATTTTTTCTTTTTTGGTTTTCGTTTTTGTAAAAGATATGTACAAAAGCAAAAAAAAAGAAACTCTTGTGTAATATGTATTACGTTACCAGTACGTTTCTAAAAACCGAAACTTATTAAATAAGGAATTTTACTCAAATTTTCATTCTCAAAGAGTTGCAGATAAAATGAAACAATGTATATTTTTTCAAAGATGCTCAGTTTTTTCCAAAGGTATAATATGTATATAATTGACAATTTTCGACATTTGAACCACCCATGTCTACACATAGTACTTTTTTGGGTCAAGTAGTTGACAAGTAGCTAACGGAACGTGGATTTAGATACATATATATTACTCTGTTACGGTTTATTTGATGTGTGCCTGTATATATATTCAAGGGATTACGAATTAGAATTAGCAGTTTTTACAAGTACGCAAATGACAAATGAGGAATTTACATCCAAGAGTTTAACACAAGACTTTGGCTTGTACACTACCTGAATCTAATTCATATTTCATACATCAACATGAACTACGATGATATTATATTATACAAACGGCGAAAATCACAAAAGAAATTGGGACTCAACAAAACAGAAAAATAATAAATAATTTGTATGGAATACCTACATAATCGCTTTTTCACAGGTTGCTCTTGCACTTGAAAATAAAAAAAGTGTGTACACACAAACAAATGGAAAGAGGTCATGAATGGGGTTAAAGTTAAAAGACTTGACTCTCTTGAGCCTTACACATATTTCCACTTAATACCATTATTATTCCTATTATTTATATACTCTTAATTTTTTTTCTTTTCCTTTGTAATCCTCATCCTCTACTCCGTTGTTCCCAATTATTTTTCATCTCCATACACACACAAATGTACGGTGCATATTGCATATGTCTGTATTTTCATATTTAGGCTGTCGTGTCGCATATCGTATAGACTATACACACTCCGTCAAAACGAAGTAAAATATGAGGAGTATTAACGTGTTTCCATTTATTTTCTATTGAAATTGGAATGAAGAAAGTTTGACAAAGTACAATGCTATGTACATGTGTAGAAGTTCAACGGAGGTAACTAATATACCCGCAGTAATTTTAGCTAACTGACATGAATACCATGACAGTTGAGCATTTAATTTAAAACTGATTTCTTTCTCTCACCCATTCACTCCTTTCATTCATTTACTCAATAATTTATAATGATTTCCTCCGATCTTGTGGGTACAAAGGAATTCACATGACAATATCTACCAAAGTACCATTATTATTATTACAGTATGGCTGTATGTATGCTGCATGACTCAGCTACAGCTCGCAAACTTAGAACTTGAGAAGCACCCTCGTTCATTCATTTCCATAATAAAAATAATATCCAAATAATCTATCTCTCCATGCACAATTTCAAATACAATAATATAATAGTCTTCCTCTCTTTTCATCACCACACACATACAAATATAAGATACATACTTAGACTTAGACCGTCTCATTTCGCTCTCGTCTTCCTAATTTTTCCACCCGTTCGCTCCTCAAATTGAAGTAATAATAATAACAACAATAATAGGCGAATGATAATACATACATAGCAACACAGGCAGATGAAAGAGACAATGTGAAATGACAATAAACTTTGTTGACTTCATTCTCCTGCTGTAATATACATTTTAGATCCTTTTACCCCTCGCCGTTTCCTACTTTTTTCAATGTGTATAGTGTATACTGTCTCATCGCTGTCTTAATTCCACAATGTGATTTGCAGGTTTTATCGTCGTCAACTGCTGCTGTCTTTTCATTTATTAACCTTACAAACTCACAATTAAGAACAAGTGGAGACTTAAGTGTATGTACATATTTACACATAAACTTTAAAGATGAAAGAGCAGAGCTTAATTTTTTTTTCTTGCGTATTTCCCTAGAGATTCATCAAAACCAAAGAGCAAAGTTGAGGAAAAATTGATGATTAAATCACACAGGTTACATTGCAATGGTGCCAATGATCACAATACTATTTCGTATCGATATTATATTTAATTTTGATAATGTTATTTGCATTCATAGCTAAAAAGTCACAAAAAACGATATTTTACATCTTTTCTTCCTGTCAGTTTTGAAAACAGTTGCTCAAATCAAGAGAGAAAAATGTAGCCAAATCTTTTTTTCATATAATTGACTCTTTAACAACGACAATTATTATTATTATGAAAAGCTGCATATACAACATTATTATATAATTATTATTACTGTACGAACATCCGTACCTGCTATTAAAATAATGAAGAGAGGCGACATGTCTTTTGTTTTCCCTTTCCGTGTTGTAGATATATGTATACAAAATATATTATTAGTATTAGAAATTCGAATCCTTGCAGTTTGTGTAATATATTTTTGAATAATTTTTCGTATGTGTCACTGATTTGTTGTTGTTTTTTCATAATGTACATACTTAATGTTCTTCTGTCTGCGAAATAAAATTGCTGGGTGAGGTCTTAACAAAACCCTAAACGACCGAATATATTATGACAAACTGTGCCATTATTACAACTTTCAATCTCAATCCTGTGATAATATTCTTTATTAGATTTAGTTTTAGCCTAACGTTGCTCTTTAGTCAGTGGTCCCGTATTCTTTTCCCTACATTTTCTCTGCAGGTAGCGTATGTGTGTGTATACTACAGAACTATATACCATACCATACGTTTCCTAAGAACTTATAATCATCATCAATCACCAAGTCGTTAAATGGTTCTCCATCATCATCTCTTTTATTTTTCAGTTTTACTACCGCAGTCGTCGTCAACATATATAATATGTGTGTGTGTACGAGCACAGGTTGAAGCTGAAACAGTTTTAGAGAGAAGGAGAGAGTGACAGACCTGATGAAATGTGAATTTTAATTTGTGTGCAATGTAATAGATTTTCTGATGGGACTCGAAATCAACAACTGCCAATCCTCAGCATAAGAAATAAGGAAATTCACATTAGTGTTATTATCATTCCCAAAATTGAAATGAGTTTGGGCACACACAACGGTAGTATTGCAGAAGAAGAAGTTTCAGCTTCTACAAAAAAATGCCCAATTCGTCAAAAGACGGAAATTGAATTTGCAATTTTCGTCAACAGGACATTTTTAGAGTATGTAAAGTAAAGTTTTTACTGTTCCTGGACATACGTACATCGTACATTCATGCATATCAAAAATCAAAATAATGGTTTACTTTCAGTGTATAGCTCGTAATTTTAACTCACTGTTGCAATTTCTACCCAGTAAAAGTATATTTTTTGTAAACGACAAAATGCTATATTCTTCATTATTTTCCGATTTTAGAGAAAATTACAAAAATATTATGCAATCATCGGTGTCAAAATTGTAAATTCGTTGTGTAAATCAAAGCCGCTTCCTTATTTTAATATTCAATGATAGGTCAGAACTAAAAGTTAGACTAATGATGAATGATGAGTACTAAAACTTATTGGCGGCAAGCGGAATGATGAGAGGTTTTCATGTGAGCTCGCTACATTTTTTGCAATGCAATAAACCACATAAAAAAGGGCGCCCCTCTTTTTCCTTGGAGATTTTAATTAATTTCTACTTCAATTTTATTACCGAGCTGATGCTCCTTCGCTTCGTCCAGACTTCATATAAATTTGAAACGTGGAGTCAGAACAATCGTAATTATCATTGTAATCCTAACTGCTATCAGTCTCATGTATATTATACACCTTTATAATATATAGGTACCGTCTTTGCTCTTATTGTAGCACTGTGCTACAATTAGAATTTGGAGCCATTGAAAGTATGTACATGTAATACT
>JAQIVE010001206.1:0-26749 GCA_034698285.1 Sminthurinus bimaculatus
CTCGACCGATAACGATTCGGAGGAATATAACGGGTAACAAGGGGCAAATTGCAAAGTTTCGATTATCGCAGAAATGCAAAATTTAGGGTAACAGGGAGAAAAATACAAAACCTCGGGAAACGTGGGGAAAAATACAAAATTACGCATAACCGGATGTACACAAAATTTTGGGTAACACCAGGCAAAAAACAAAAGTTTGGGGTAACAGCGGGCAAAAAACAAAAGTTTGGGGTAACAGCGGGCAAAAAACAAAATATGGGGTAACAAAAGGCAAAAAAAAAGGTTGGGGTAACAGCGGGCAAAAACAAAATTTGGAATAACAAAAGGCAAAAAAAAAATTTTGACGAACCTCAGGCAAATTCCAAATTTTTTGAAAACGGTTTGCATAAAACTACCTTGATTTAAAAAATTTGAAACTTTGCACACTTTTCGTTCGAATCTACAACGTTCGCCTTGGCTTTGAAGTCCCGAAAATACAAACATCACGAAATAACATAAAATACCTGTCTAGCTCCCGTCCAATTTTTGGACGGGCAAATTTCTAGTGTATTACATAATCAGTTAGTTTCTTTTAAACTTTGATGCAGTTTTTGAGTTTGTTTACATAAAATTCAAAGAGACTAATAGACCCGCGATTTATGCATACAATATTTTTTATTCTGCATAGTCCATATTTATTTTTAGTTAAGAGATAACTGTCTTTGGCGTAAATGATGGAAAAATGCTAAAATGGTGACGAACGTATTATGCACATATTTTTCTGTATAAATACATAAATACATACCTACATATGTATGCGGAGGAGTTTGCAATGCATGATTAATACAAATGCCGTATTAACTATTCCAACTCCCACGTTTGCCCCATCCTAATGAAAAGAAATCGAAGGAAACCCCCAAAGTTTCCGAGACGCTGAACTTGTATCTGATATCTATGTATACATGCACCTACATAATATATCATTATGTAGTTTATGTACATGCATAATTTCGGAGAAGTAGGAAGCAGGAAGAAGGAGAGACTGATGATAAGAATAAGTAGACGGAGAGGAAGGCGAGCGAGAACGAGTAGCAGAAATAGAAATTGGAAATAAGCAAAAATACTTCATCCCCACAAACATCTAAGTATGTACAATGTACAGCACAGCACAGCATACAGAGTCGGAGCTTCGAGTCTCGGAGTAAAAGTAAAGTAACTAATCGTAAGTAGTAAATGCATTTCTCATAATCCTATACTAACTACTAAGCACAACTGGAATCCCTTCTCTGATTTCTCCCTCCATCTCTATCCGCTTCATTCTCCGTGTCCTTTCCTCGATTTCTTGCTCATATATGTATAATGTATGTGTACTTTACCTTCTCTTTTCGTTTCTCCATCCTAGTTAGTCCTCTTCCTCGGGTTTTCTCAGCCCCTCTCTTCTTTTTCTCGAGCGACTCTCTCGGACTTCTTATCAAAAATACAATTCTTTGCACTAATGATTGCAGCGAGCCCCAGCATACATTATAAGTTTGTATGTGTCTACATAAATAGATATAAATACATATACTCACATACATACAATATGAAGTCCGGCATACATACATACATGAAGCATCTCTGAATGGAAATCGCCACGAAGAAAAGGAGAGAAGAGAGTCAGTGCAGCGAGATTTGCTCATTGTGTACGTCTCCTGCAATGTCCTCTCAGATTCCCGACATGGGCGAGAAAAAGAACCGAAAGCCGGGAGTATGTATGCACTAGAGTGCAAGCTGTATGTATGTATTTACCCTTGATTCTACTATTTCTTTTTCTTCTTTTTTCTACTTCTTGGTTATTGTCGAGTGAAGTCTACTATAATATAATATATGTCGTTAGGCTTCTTGTCTATACATGGCGAGGTAATTCCTACAGTCTCCTTGCTTACCTTCTTTTTACATACATACATCTAACGTATGTACATGTAAAACTTATCTGTATGCCTGATATAACCGTGTATAAATATAGTAATAATGATATTAATAATAAATTCCAACTCCCACTTATATGTATATCCGCTGTATAATGTGGATCAAGATAAAAGATGGAGATGAAACTGTGGAACTGTGAGTAGGAAAGGAAGAGAAATGAAGCTATGATTCGGATGACGGCATGCTCTGCATACATAGAGATTCAAAGGCTCCTCATTTCATCTCATCTTGGGCTCAGGCTTGGACTTGGACTTGGGCACGGACATTTACTGTGCAATATACATACGATCTGAATTGGAATTGCAATCTTCTCGCTCCGTTCTCTATCTATACAATATATGTATGAACATGTATGTGCTTGCGATGTGAGACTTAGCTTGGCCTCTGCGTATAATTAACGAGGAAGAAATTTCTACTCGGACAAGTTCCTCCGCCTTCCCTCATTCTCTTTCTTTCTTTCTTTCTTTCTTTCTGCCTTCCTTTTCTCTCTGACTGTCTAGCATACAAAAAATCCTGATCATAAGGAAGAAGACGAAGAAAAGGAGGAATAGGAACAACTTGCTAATAAAACGGAAACATTTTCTTTTCTTCCTCCTCCTTCATATCCACACACTCATAGACAATCACATCACACAGCGACGTGCCAGATTGTACATATTTGTTTATTATGTAACCATAACTGCACGGTTCTCCATGAACTATGGACTATGGATGATTTTCCGTGCGACAATGGGAAAGAAGTGTTGGATAGTTGCAGGGAATTTTCCAAGAAATCTGGGAGTGAGGAGCGGTATTGAGAATTTTGATCAAAATTTCTAGTACAATTATTGTAATTACGAAAATAGGATGAAAAAGTTTTATTTTAGATTCCTATTCATAGGTAATATCTCGAGTACTTATGTGTACATAGTATATACGCTGAAGCCAAAAATATACGATAAAAATCGTGTTGCATGTGTATAAGCCAAGTTATAACATACATATAAAGGGGAAGTAAAAGGTATTCCATCAGTTCTATCACTTTCCTCCAAGTTGTAACTCTTTCATTTTTGTCTACACAGAGTTGTATGTATGTATGAGAAAAGATATTCTTTGCCTTGCCTGCACCACGCCGTGCGATGCAATGCGATGCGAGGCAAAGCCCAGGTGTAATAAGTTTTTTCTAAAAATTACACCAAACTAACTTATGAGGACCAAAGAGCACTTTCTCTCGTTTTTTCCTCGCTTTCCCTATTTCTCTCACTATCTCTCTCTCTCTCTGTCTCCTTACTCGGAGTCTCAAGTCTACTCATCGAGTCTGGATGCGTAGCACCATGCGAAGAAGAAGAAAAAGAAAAGTAGAAGGAAATTTCTCTCCTTTCTCCCAAGACTCGGGACACTCGAGGAGGAAGAGGAGAAGGCTCAAAGATACGCGAGAACCTAGATAGTCACTTAGCACTTTGGAGGTCCGCTATGAATTAACACTATGGGAGTGACTGTATGAGGAAGTTAACCGTCCCCTGCCTCATTTATACAGAGGTACATCCAAAATCCACATACATACACACATAGATGAAACGTGTAAATGGAAGTGGGACCATGTCCATCCAAGATTGGTCCGAAAGGAAAAGAGAAAGAAAAAACACAAAAGGAACTAATCGTTCCTGTTGACTGTATAAAAGAAATGGGTACAAATGGATCCATTCAATTCCAAATGGTCCAGAGATCCAAAAGGATCCAATAGCCTCACCTCATCTTATGTATATGTGTGCAATGTACAATCAAATGAATGGAACCACCGGTATTTACGTATTAAGAGCGGGAGAGCAACTTTTGGCGACAATATGACTACATACATATGTACATATGTATTTGTAGCACACTAATGTAAGGAACCGTAAACATGGAAAATATTGAACAAGTTTTTTATTTTACAAAAAATTTAGTTTATACAAAGAAAAAAAACAAATAAAATCAGAAATCAGTAGTCTGCCGGCGTACCAGTATATAATATACAATAAGTCCAAAGTTTGAGGCGAGAATGAAGAATAAATATAAGAACAAGTATACGCGATCGACTGGACTGGTTGCTGGATGTGACGACGGAGGCGAGAAAAGTCCAAGTCGAGTCAAAATAAAGAATATAGATGAAACTCCTCGCTGTATTCTCAGATTCACAAGTGTGCTGCAACCAAAAGGGGGAAAGATGGAAGGATAGAGGTGAGAGGGAAGAAAGCCGATGCCAAAGAAAAATGAAGAAGAAGAAGAAGAAAAGAAGCCAAAACCTTCAGTTTCAAAAAAGGATGAAGAAGTAGACGAAGAAGACGTCGACGGCGATGGTGATGACGATGAGACAGAGAAAGAGAGAAGGATAGACACACACATATACACACACAAGACGGAAGACAGGCTATGAGATATCAACGCGGAATACTAAAACTGTCACCCAAATTCGCATCACGTATTTATGCTAGAAAAAGTTGCTGTTCCCTAACTTCCCCGTCCCTTTCTCTCTTTCTCGCTGTAGCCTTTGCTTATTTTTACAAATTAGTCTTCGCGTCTTTCTTTTCCCTACTCCTGCTTTTGCCTGTGTTTTGCTCTATGCCTCCTACTTTAGTCATTCCTTACAAGTCATCACTTAAGTACGAAAAGAACATACACAAAGAATTGCACTAGAATCTAGCCTGTCTGTCTATCTACTCTTGTAGTTTATGCGTTACCATGACTATGGAAAACTACCATGTAGGAAGCGAACAGAGGCAACATCAACAGTAGATGCAGCACCTAATACATAAACATGTAGAATGAATATAACATACAAATGCAGGAACCTAAGCAGGCATACATACATACATAGATTTTTTTATTATCCCCGTCCTCCCAACAACCACCAATATGTATATCATTCATTGATCATGAGTGACATTATATCACATCAAAAGTAAATGCATACTGCATACTAACTACAACTTTTTCTTTATACTTTCACTCCTTTTATTTTTCCCTCTTGGTTGCTTTCTCTCTCTCTCTCTCCCTTTCCCTTTTGCACTCGGCTAGCTTTCTTCATTTTCTGAGCTCTTTCTCTTTCTTCATCTCCCTTTTCTCTCCCACAGTCAGGCTCTGTTTACTCTTTCCTTTTTCATCTTGTTCTCTCTGGGCTCTGCTTCTTCCTGGAATTCTGGCTGCTTCTTACTTGTTAGTATAATATAAATTAGGCGGGTAGTCACGAGGAAGGGAGAAAAAATGTTAGTGAATTCCTCTATTTCTCTTACCCCAGCATCTCCAGTTGTATGTACAATGAGCATTGTACATACATACAGAGCTCCAGCTCCAGATACGAATGCAAGTGAGGATCATTAATATTAGCCGACGTCATAGGCATGTCATCCAGGGGAAGAATTGTACAAATGTGCTTACATATTCCGTAAGTAAGTTGTATAAGTTGACTGCTGGCTCGTCCGCATTTATTACGTACTTAGAATTTAGAGGCGGCAAAGATAAAATAAATACATTTATCTACAGCGCCCCGAAAATGTACATAATGTACATTATTTGTTTATGTATACACACTTGTATACATAAATCTATATGTGTAATGTGTATGTGTGTAGTGTGTAGAGTAGGCGTATGGGGTGAAGTAGAAGTGGAAAGTAGCCTGAGATATTTTTTTACATGGAGAAAAGTTTAGCGTTACCATGCGGCTTTTCGGAGAAGGGAGGCGAAAACGTGCTTTATATTTTGTATGTATATGTTTTATCCATGTACATAAGTAAGCAAGTTGGGAAAGTGAGTTTTATTTTTATTTTGGAAATAGAAATAGGAATAGAAACAGAGAGAGAGAGGAGAGAGAGAGAAGACGTGAAAGCTCTTGCAGCAATCCAATGTATTCTAATATGCTGGAATGGAGAGAGAAGTGAAGCTGGAAAGGAAAGGGGAACGAAACATCATGGAGAAAAACTGCCCACTGCGAGCTGCAAACCGAGCTATAATAAGGTATAAAAAGTGGGTATGAAAATTGACCATAAATTCTCGGCTAGTTTGCTACTACTGATGTTGGTGCTGGGGCTGGAGCTGGTGCTGATTCGGATGCTGGTGTTGCTGTTGGTGGTGCTGCTGAGGAAGTAAAAGCAGAAGAAGCAGAAGAAAAAAATGGAGAATTTCTTCTCTCGCTGGTTCCTCTCGATACATTTCCTTATATTATTACTGTCTCATATCTCTTCGATGCCACACACTCAAGCAAGCTGGACCACATAGACATAGTCATAGACATAGAAATAGTCATGGTCTTGGATATGGAATGGAGCAGCAGAATTAGAATCGCATAGAAAAATCTGAGAAATAAGAAGCTGAAGAAGGCGAAAACGAAAGTAGACATCTAAACTTTCCATCCATTTTCACAATAATATATTTTTCCACTGAAAAAATAGTAATATGTAAGTTAATAAGTTTACTCAAACTAGGACTAGATACATACATAGATACAAGTAGATACATACGGCATAATATGCCGACTAGAATTCTGACACGAGGAGGACAACTCATCATCATCATCATACATTTTCCTGGGAACAATCTCATTGTCCAACCAAGAACTTGCAATTTATTACAGTCAACTTACACATAGAAAATATCCCAGACTGTACATTGTACATAGAGCAGCAGAACATACATACATACATACAACATGTGTATAAATAGGATAGTAAAGCCTCGTATCGCATATCACATAATGACATCATAAACTAAATCCCGGGATATTTTTTCATTCCTCAACAAAATAGTCATAACGATAATCATCTTGATATTTTACTCATAAAATTCCAGTAGTTACATGTTTGCCGTGAAAACAAGCTCAAACACTTATCTCTTTTATATTTTATCCATGTATATATATTCTTCACCAGTTTTTAGTTGCTCCTTATCTCGAGTGAAAACAGGTTCTTCAGCTTCAGTTTTTAATTCAATTTTCAAGAATTAAGTCTAAAGAGCTTTAACTTAAAATCAATATAACATGAGTATTTACATGAATAAAATTTTCAGCTCATTTCATTTTATTTTATTTTAAAAAAGCTCACAAAACTACCCATAAATATTTTAAGCGAATGAAATGAATTAGAACAACCTCGATTTAAAACAAAAAACCGAGAAAAAGCTCTGGCGTATACCGTATACATATGTAATAGATGGAAACGCTGGACAAGTAAAAGGCGAAGGGGCTGCCGAGATGACAGGTATAAATGAAACAAAGAGCTGTGCAAAACAGAAATAAATGCACCATGTGTCTTTTTTGTGTGATTTACAGTGTACAGCACAGTGCATTTTACTATGTATAATGTATACTATAGCATAAGCCGCGTGGATTTACATCCCTCCACTAGTAGATACCTACTATGTACGATGGAAGTATATAATATTTTGATGAAAGTGAAAGAAATTCGAATGGGATTCACAAGCGGCGAGGATAATATAGAGCACTGGATGTGGATTGACGTGACAAAGCGACAATAGAAAATGAAATTCTCAAGCCTCCTTCTCTTTCTTGGTCATCTTCATCCTCCTTTTCCATGCAGGCGACTCGAGGAAAAAAGGCTGGAAAGAAATGTAGAGAGGAGGGATGAAAAAAAGTGTCCCAGCGAAAGCTTGAGATATGACAGGTAGGAAAGTCTCAAAGTATCTGCGTGTGTGTGTAGAGTGTAGAGTGTAGAAAGCGAGACGATGTAGACGTACAAGTAGAAGTAGACGAGCGTAATGTAAGATGATATGTAAGATGAGGGGATGAAGATGGTAAAAAATTCGTTCTCTCAAATACACCAAAGTGGCGGCTGGAGTGATAGAGACATTGCTCTGGAGGATCAACGCCCAAAAATTTCCTTTCTCTCTCTCCTCCTCAACTCACTTTTTCTTTCTCACTTCAAAACCGTATGTGTGTAGTGTGTATACATACATTGGAGTACAAGATCGAGAAAGGCGTGAGCGTTTTTAATGTAAAACATAATATGGAATATCTATCGGTATAAGGATTGGTCAAAATTCTCTCGATTTTTTACTTTCTCCGTCATCCTGCACGTCTGTAAAATATCCGTTTCACAATATAAACACAAACGAGGAAGAATGAAATATCAAATATAGAGTTCTGACTAAATCCAGGGGAAAACTAGATATTGGTCCACCAACTATTTATTTACTTTCTCTCTCCTATCAGTATTCCAAACTTGAAAGGTTTGAGCCTTGGTCTCGGTTTTAGTAACCCATGTTATATTGTAGTTGTATATTGTATAGACTCGAAAAATGTCCATACATATTACATATATGCATGCACACATGTACACGAATTCTCCTCCCGTTTTGTGCTTCAACTTGGACACATGGACACTTGTATGTAAAATAGGACACCATGAACTCTGTGAATTGTACTGTATACACTGTACATGTGTTTGTTTTGTCTATAGTCAGGAAAATATCAGTCTGCGTTGTAGATAGTGTATATAGTGTACATGGTCAGTTTATTGATATATACCGGCAGAAAAATATACGACTGACGACACACAAACAAAAATATCTGTACAAGGAGGAAACGCATGGTGAGGGAGCTGAAGAAAAAGAAGACGAAGGAAAAGGGACGGGTTTTTGATATGTATGTATGTATGTATATGTGTGCTTCATCCTCTCCTTCTTGGTCAGACTGTCGGGAATCGGAAATGGGCTGAATGACACCCGCCTTGTAACGGTCGTTGAATATTACAATAAAAGAGGAGGAGGGACAGGAGAACAGAAAAAGGAAGACAAGTAACTAGAAGAAGAGTCCTTTGCCTTAACCTTTTTTTTCAATGTCCCCGACTTCTTGTCCACCCACATTATGACAGCTATGCACTTCCTCTTTTTATTATAATAATATTTTTATGGGAGAAGGGGGGAAAGAATCAAAATTCGTGTGCTCGACTTTTTGCATTTTTTGGGCACAATAGAAAAGAACATGAATATATATTTTTCGAAAAGTTTCTTCGTTTGTTTGTTAATTCAGTATTGACTTTTTAATATTAATAAATTCAACTATTTTGCCTGTACGAGCATTTTAGTTAAACAAGTGCCTTATACTGTATAATTAATTATTAAATAATGTTTTTGGCCAAAAATCTCTGAAGGTCATAAAATTTACCCGTTGGTGTTTGTGTTGTTTGCAGTGTGTGCACAGAATGCAGAAAATGAAGCTGGCATATGGAGGATAATCACTACAGTATACATTATACATATTTACTACACTAATAAATATATGTGTGTAGCATATAGCATAACATTCGATTTTTACCAAATATTAAAGGGACGAGAAGGCGGCTGACACATAGCAAGGAAAAAGTTGAATATGTATACATAGCAAAGGGCTGAATAAGAAGAACGACTTGGTAAAACTAAACTGAAGATAAAATGAAAGAGGAGAGAAGGCGGAAGAAAGAAAGAAAAGTTTTCTTATATTATTATTATTACATATTTTGCTCAAGCCTAAACAATGGATTATTGTTAGCATCTTCTCCACACGCAGAAGGAGAGAAACTAATATATTTCCTGGCCGTCTTTCACACATGTAGACACCCAACACAAGAAGAAGGGGCAAAGTTTTTCTCCATTTCTTACCAAGCTCGCCATGTGCATGCGTTTATAGATACATGTTTGTGTATGTATGTATGTATTTGTTATTTGTATTTTGCCATTCGGCATTCGCCTTTCGTTTTCTTTCTTGTGTAGCTCAACTGCAGAATGTGTCATATTAAATTATTATTACTATTATTTTTTATGTACAAGTATACGCATTTGTGTAGTCAGTAGTCAATGCAGTGTAGAGAATAAGAATGTACAATGCCAGTAAATGGAAATCGGCTGATCAATATCCCCCTAGAACCAAATCAAACTAAATAGGCAGAGGAATTTTAGTCCAAAAAATCACCGAGTTATTGACAAGCCGGTGAGTTTTACCCTAAAATATTCCAGAGTTTTGCCAAAAAATAATAATTCTTCACTTAATTAGAAACCCAAATATTTAGTTGAAGCTGAACCAAGACTTAAAACAGCAATGGAAAAAGTTTTTTTTTCAACAAAACTTTGACTGCATATGATAATACAGTAGAAATAATAACCAGAAATACTGGTGTGTGTAATGGTTTCCATAATACTAAAAATAATAATAAACTACTGCTTTTTCTGTATGAATAATAGAATGACAAGAAAACTTGTACGTACCATCATACCAACTACATTGTATAGTCTATTTACAGTGAGCGTAGACGGAGAAAAATAAAATGACAAAGAGCGAAAACGAAGCCATTTCCATTCCATCTTTCTAGATAGTTATTTCGCCGTTCCTATTTTCTCCCTCATATTTTTTCGTCTTGAAACAAAGCCCCGGAATCTTATTAATTTCGTTTTCTTCCTTTCCTCCGTTGCCTTGGACAGTGGGAAGGAGCGGAGAAAAAAGCAAGGAAAAGTGGAGTCCTCAGATAATGGAGAAACAACGCTCGGAGGAATAATGGAATAACGAGCTCAACATCTCCATTTCAAATCTGCCATTTGTATTTCTCCTGTCCAAGTCCTTACATTTTTACGACTGGAGATGGATGCCCTCCAGTTCTAGCTTCGTGCATGATGTACATACATATATTTTTACTTATACCGCCTACATGTCTAGTGAATTATGTATCTGTAATGCTCATACATACATACATAGTAGATACAAGGACGACCTCAGCGACAACAACTAATGGCCATTCCATGCTAAACGAAGGAAGGAGAAACCCAAAAGAGAAATATATATTTTATACATTAGTTATACAGAGGGGGGAATAAGAATAAACGAATATATTAATAGAAATCAGCAAGTCTTCATATAATCATTGAAGGAATAATATATTTTTTCTCTTTTTCATAAACACAATTTCTCTATTTTATGCATTATATTTGATATTATTACAAGTTCTCGTGGGTTCTAGCAACGTTTATACGAGTTCGTTCAACCATGATGCTGCCGGGTAAGAGCTGTACACTGACTTTATAACAGAAGAAAGAAAAAAAGTGACGATGGCGCTGCAAAACAAACAAAATCAAATTCACTGCACAAACCAGTCCAATCATTATTGAATTACCCAAGTATTTCATGATTTTTAAAGTAAAATTCTTTTTTTCCCTTTATAGTTTCTTAGAAACAGATATGTGAAAATCACTATTTGATATTGACTCCAAAAAATGAGTAAAAAAATATCATGGACGGAAAAAGATAAAATTATTCAAAAATTCATGCATCGCAGAGCAAAAAAATTAAACGAACCGGTAGGTTTACTTACACAGAATAACTATTATTCCATGGGAAAGATTTGGTGAAACAGATTTAAGAGAAACGAGAGGAGTTAAAGGAGGAAGAGGGACCGAGAACAGAAGACCGTCTATCTATATGCTTATGTATGCCTTTTCATACTGTATGCATAATATGACAGTATATTTGTGTGTATGTAGGAAGAAAGATTCCTTTTCCTTTCTTTTTCTTGTTATTGGAGCTCTTTCTAGTATTATGCTTTCATTGCTGTTAACTTCTTTCCCTATATATGTCCAATGTACATATGTATGCATTCCGAATTCCGTATTTGGTTTTTGGTTTGGTTTGGCTTGGTTTTCTCTTTTTGCTTGCCCTTTACTGTTCAAAAAAGAGGAGACGAAGGAATCGGAGGCAAAGCGGAATACGGAGACGGAGAAATCGGAATCAAAATGGAGAAAAAAAGGAAAATGTGAATGCGATGTGAATGGACGGCGGACGGACGAACAGAAGAACGAAATGAGATTCAGAGACGATTTGGTTTTTATTGCACGCCATCGACTTTTGCATTCATGTTCGTCTCCTATTGATTTTCTCACTTGGGGCCAAAAAGCGAGAGAATCATCATCATCATCACTGGAGGAAAAAGGAAATTCTCTCTGACTATATAAAATATATTGTGCATCCACACACACACACACACATTTACTCACTTGCTCACTCACACACTCACTCAAACTCTCCTTTTCTCTCTCTCTCTCTCTCTCAATGTTTATTCCTCGCTTTCTACTTTTCTTTCGATCCACCGAAAACCAGTCTGACATTTTTTCCTTGATTTTTCCTGAGCTCCCTCCTCATTTCCAACACCTCGCATAATCGAAGGAAATAACTTTATGTGCATCTATATTGTATAGATAAAATATACATATATTCTACATTTTACATGGCAAATTTTTGCCCGTAGGAATACCGCCGTGCAAGTTATTTCTGTCACACAGTTTTCAACATACAGGACAAGGAGAACGAAGAAAGTACTAGCATACATATAATCAATATTCATCTGTATAGTTGTGCATTATAGTTTTATGGCCAAAACTATGGTAATTCGTGAGTATGTATGCATGTAAGATCCGTGGTACTTGACCGACCATGTCAAATATATTCTAGAATTTCTCGACGGTCAAATACTTCGATTCTTATTCGGATTTAGACTCGGACTGAATTGGATTGGATTTTTATTGTATATACATGGAACCCGAAGGCCTTATGCATATACCTACTTTTTTCACCAAAATAACTATATGCATTGGGTTTTGCATAATAACTGATGGATGGTTGTGAATGCGTTGGTCCATCGTTCTTCTTTCCTTTTCCCATTTTATTCTCCTCAACTTCAATTTTATGTTCGCCTCTCTCACGTTATTCAGCTCACACATGTATTTATATCTTTGTACGTGCGTATGCATGTGTCTTAAGTATATGTGGAGCTGATCGGTTTGGTTTGGAATGGAATGGAATGAACTCGGCGGAATTTGAATGTCAATTTTTATGGCTCCGGTCATTTTACTACTACACTACTAGGGAAATGTTCTCGGGATGATGACTGTTGATAGAAAGGAAGAAATGCTGAGCAGTTTGACTATACTACTGTACATACATAGATTGAGTAGTATTATCTCGAATTTTCTTTCCCTCTTTTGATCGAAATGCAAGGGAAATGAGAATAAAGATTTGGAGAAAGCGAAAAGGCTGAAAAAGACTGACTGAATTGATGTAAAAATGTTTGGACTTGAGCATGTTCAATGTTCATGACACTGCATAAGCAATCTGAATCTGAAGCGCGGGTTTTGGCTGTGGTGATTATCTACATGTATAGGCAAATAGCAAATAAGCATTCAAAAGTTTGGGGAGGAAAGGAAAACATTTCTAAATTTCATTTTATTCCTATGTACATATTCACTGATATGCATGAGAGTCTTTGTTGCAGTACATGCATGCCTGCGTATTTCTGTATTTATGTTCAAACGTTATTCAATGTTGTTACTATTGCTTTTTTGTTACTGCAATAGAAATACGTACAACTGAAGAGAGGCTGACGCGACTTTATTTTATGCATTCATTCCACTTGGTCTTCCGACACTAAAATAAACTTTCACTCAGACTGACCCCTTACTACGATTTATGGCGATGAACTCAAGTCACTGCCAACAGACGAGCAAATGCATATAAGTAAGTATGTTATGCATATGTAAAAGCAAAAAAAGAAAAACAGGGAAAATGGAAGACAAACAAGTCGAGTATGTACAAATTTATATGAAATGACTGTTTGACACGCTCACTCATGTAAATCGAATGCAAAATACAAACATAGGATCTTTATACATATATTTAGTTACATGCAACCAAGCGTTGACTCAAAGTAGTTGTTATTTTCTCCAAATTGAAAATTGGAATTTAATGGAAAATGAAGCATTATATTAGCTGCCCTCTTTTTCCAAGTAAATTGTAAACTGCATTACATTGCACACCGCTCAACAAGAAAATGAAATAAAAAATCTTGAACAATTTAGAACAAAATTTGTAAGGCAAGACAATCGCGTTGATTCAGACGTCAATAAAAGGCATTAAAAATTATCATAATTTTCAGATGTAGAGCATTGAAACATATAAAACGTCAATGGACAAAAGAGTGAGTGAACATTTTTTCGTAAAAAGAGGAAAAGGGGGAGAGAGTAATGGAGAATGTGAAAATGAATAAGAAATATTGTACAAGCATGCAAAAGGGTCCTCTCATCTTTTCCCCCTGCACATTGAACATTTCCTCTCTCTCTCTCTCTGTCTATCTCTAAAAGTACATATACATGTATAATGCATAACTTTATGAAAATGATTTGATTTTTCCTATGTGATTTGGAAAGTGTGATGGAACTCATTGAGGGTTTTGTAAGTGTAACTTCGTTTTGTTTGAAATGGCTATTCGCCTCATTGCAAAGCAATTCTTACCATTCTGAATTCTGATACATTGCCTTCGTCTTTATTCTTCTGTTTCTTCTATTCCTGCTCCTACTTTTGCCTTTGCCTTCGCACCCTCTTTTTTCCCTTTTCCACTGTCTTCTTCTCCCTTATTTTCCCTGATGCTCTCTCCCTTGCCTTGGCCTTCCCCCGCATCAAACATACACACACACATGTATGTACAATAATATTTTAGAATAGCAGCATACGTAGAATAGAGTATGAATTCGTACGTAAATGGTAAATGTATTCTGTATGTACCCCCATACACAAAATTGTGTTCGTTCTTTTCCCCACACTCCATCCCATCTTAAAGAACGGGAGAGAACAGGAAGAAGAGGAACTAAATATGTATATTGTGTACATATATAAATGTACTTGTATGTATAGGGATAAGAGGATATAATAATTTTCAAAGAGAAAGAGAAAAGGAGCGAGTTGAGCGGGGCTGAGCTGTGTGAGTTGAGTTGAGTTGTTCTGGTCACTGGTGAGGGTGTATTTTTCTATCTGTATTATATTATATTATATTGGCTGTGGAGTTGGACTCCTCTCTCTCTCTCTCTCTCTCTCTCACTCTCTTCCGTTCTCTCTCTCTCTTACTCTCCCTTTCTCTTTCTCTCTCTCTCTCTCTTTGCTGCTTCGAATTGGAATGGAATAGGAGTAGGAATAGAATAGGAATATATTGTGTGTTATTACTATGTGAACAGCGTAGGGATAAATTGAGCTTCTTTTATTCAGACAGCCATGCCGGAGTCTCAAGTGGACGGCCGCTGTCAGTCTTATTCATTGGTATTAAATTCGATTCTCGCTTTCGATTCATGATGTCATGTGTGTGTCTCTGTCTGTTTCTGTTTCTCTCTTTCTCTGTCTGTGTGTGACTATGACTATGACTACAACTATCTATAACTATAGCAAGCCTTCAACTTTCCAGTTCCTCCTTTCTCTCCCTTTCTCGCCTCCTTTCTCTTTCTCTCTTCTTCGTCTTCTTCTTCGCTTTCTTCTCGGTCGTATTTTTCCCTCCGTGTGACAATCACCATCACCATCAAACACCACACCACACTGCAAAAGTTGGTGTTGGCTCTTGGTCTAGGCTCCCATAACATACATATATACATGTATGTTAATATCACTATAGCATTATCATATGTATATGTAGGATTGGGTGACAACTGACAAACGTCAAATTTTACGGTTCTTCCTCGTATATTCTTATTTTTTCTTGTGTCTTTTTACTTTATTTTCATGCCTGAGTTTTCTCATCCTATTTTTTGCACTATAAATATTCCCTTCGAAGTAAATAAGGTTTTGACCATCCACTTTTTGACGATTGTTGGACAGGACACAGGTTCTGCACATGAATAATAATTTAATGGTATATTATGTATTAAGGAGGTTTAGAAGAAACTTTTTTAAACATCTTTATTGTGTGCATGTACTCAATACTCAATACTTAAAATTCAGATATAAAACAGGAATTCTCCAACTGCAAATATCCATAAATCATTATTATTTTTGGAAAGCGGGTGTAAATGTAATGCAGTTATAGGCCCAATAAAATGGAGGAAAATAAGAAGATGGAAAATATATGGGCCGCGTTTACAATTCACGATTTCCAATAAGAATGGGAATGTGTTTTTTGTAGGAGAAGGAGGAGGAAGAGAGAGAGATTGAAACGGAGAAAAGATGGAAAACTGGCAAAGTAGCTAAACAAAAAAGTACCTAAAATAAAAATGCAGTCAGGTTTTTCATAACGAAAGAGAGAAACTGAACTGGACTGTGAGGAGAGACAGAGACAGAGACAAGCAGGGAAAAAGGACGGGTGAATCCGAATTCGGAATTCATATCAGACAGTAAGGCAATCGCAAAATATTTATTGCAGGCCATTTTCCTTTCCTTCTCTCTCCCTTTGTTTCCTCTCTCGTTTTCCTTGGTTTTCTTTCCACTTTTGTACACGTCCAATGTGTCTATCCATAATATGGATCCTCCTGCGCTTCAGCCCTACATAACATTACGTTACATTACAGTACATTAGTATTTGTAATATGTAATGTTCCAAGGTATCTCGCTTCTTCTACTCAAGTTCCCCACCATACATATTTTTTGGACGTTAGACAAAAAAGACTTTGCCAGGCTAAAACTAAAAAGCAGGCTAAAAAGAAGTCTGAAAATGAAACAAAAACAAAATGGCAGGGGAAAAATCTTAGTCTGTTTTAACTTGTTATTATGTGTTTGTTATGTGTACATCTCCACCATTAATAGTTTGACTGTAACCTGGCTTCTTCTGCTTCTGTTTTTTTATTGCAAACCTTGTTTCTTATTCCTTTCCCCGTCACTTCTTTAGCAAAAAAAGCAGTGACAGGACTTTTTAATAAAATTTAACGCCTGTTTGTGGTTCGTAGTTCACTCAAAGTTTTTTTTAAACTTTTATCTATTTTAATTGAATTTTTTTCTAGAAAAAATTGTGCATGGCGAATGTTTCAGCGTCAGGTAAAAAGTTTAAGATATAAATATTATATGTATATTATGCATTGTACATATTGTGTACATATGTTTTAATAGGTGTACATTGAATGTATCGAGTATGGAGATTGCAGATATTATTCCCCTGATACTCGGAATTCCATGACAAGGGGTCATAACTATTTCACAATGTGTTGGTCATTTCCTCGGAAATATATTATATCGGTTTTATTGCAAATCCATTGGTTTGGTCCATTCCATTCCGTTCGATCCCATGGCCAGCATCCATCCATACTTTGGTTAGACCGTAAACATGAAACTTTTCATATAGATTGTCCACATGTGGATGTGGATTGTGGATACGAAGTGAAGTCCAAGACGAAAGCCAAGAGGAAGACGAGCGAGATGGAGGATGATACGAAGTATACAATCTACATAACGCGACCAGAATAATAATTTCTCCCTCTCACTTTCTCTCGATATATATTCCTTATTCCACCACGAGTTTGAACTTATTGCAATACATTTTTGGATTTTCGGGTTCTCCAAAGTAAAACGATAGTACCTACCGGTTCAGTTGGTTCAACTACATCACCTCCACCTTCACACATACATATTGACCATAATATAAATTCAGGGCTCTTCCTTGGATCCGGGACTTTTAGGACGAAAATACATCTTCGAGTTTTATGGCAATAGTATCAAGCATGTCGAGAATATGGCCACGGCAACGGCAATGTCAGACAACTTTCCCCCTTTTAGAATTTCTTTTAAATGAAAGAAATTATGTGGGATCCCTTTTCATTCAATAAATACGTGTGTGCTCTTTAGAGCCTTCAAAGTTATTCGCCTTCATTAGATTTTAAATTAACACATTAAAAATTCTACGCAGAAAACTCACTACCCAGAATTAAAGAGAAGAAGGCGCAAGTGGTATCATGAAATTATTTGCAAAAATTACTCAACAAAAATAAGTTAGTTTTTTCAGCATTAGGTTGAAAAATATTTGTAAACATCATACATATGTATGGATACATATTACGTATGATAAGAAATACATACATGTTTGTTGGAGTGCGTAAGTTACTTAAAATGAGATTTTCTACTCGTCTTCGTCTCCCATCTTATTTCCTGGTGTACGTATAATGTATACTGAACTGGGGGGTCGAGAGCCGAGAACGTGAAGATGCTCTCGTTATTTTTGGGTTGTAACTTGATGTATAAAGTACGTAGTACGTACGTACATATGTATCTAAAGATGTGTAAACTTTATACTATTGTATTGTACTATAGAAGCTCAAATTGGAATTTACAATGGAAATACATATGCGATGAGATATTCCCCAGAAAGTAGACATTTCCACTTTGTTGGTCAAGCAAATTTGGAAAAGATTTCCCTTTCGATTTCCATCTGCTTCTCTCTCTGAATTTGGGATTCTTACAGAAGACTTTAGCCTTTCTCTCTTTCCATCTTGTCCTTCTTTTTCTTTTTTTCTTCCCTTCCTCCTAGCTTACGACTTTTCTTCTTCGCCTTCGTGTTTCTAGAACTAGACACACATGGAGGGAGAAGATACGCATAGGAATTGGATTTCAAATCGGAATCCAAAGGATATCACCCACACACACACACACACATACATTATATACAATATACATTATACATACAACTACCGTATAAAAACGATGGAAGATGGTCCATATCATATCATTTCGTATATAATTTTTGGTAGAAGCTTCCTCCTGTTTGTTTTTTCGCTCTCCGTCTCCTCGTTTACTTTCTCCATCTCCTTTTCGCCCTTACTCTTTCTCCCGTTCAGACTCTCAGATTTTTTTCTGTTCTAGTTAGCGGTCATATTAATGTTAGCCATGTGCTACTATTTCTCCATTCTATCTGTATAATAATAGTTTTCTCTTTCCTTCTCTCCAAACTCGAAACTCTGTCTTCATATATCAAAACACACAAGAGGCGAAGGAGAGGACGGAGCCGGACGTGAGTTTGTATGTATGTGTGCAAAATACATAACATTACATATTTTTTCCACATTATCTTATCTTCCGTATTCGTCTTCCTCTGTTACATATACAGTTTTTCTTGCAGATTCCTCATCTTTTCATTTTCATTTCCATGTCCGCATCTATATCCATACTCATGTCCGAGCCACTGTCTGACCAGCCTGGATTTTTCCACATGTGATACGTATTTATACGGCATACTGTTATTGATCTCATAGTTGTTAATACCTTGACTATTTTGACTTCCCCTCCATATTCTAGCAAGGAAAATATAGACATCACAGTTTGAATTGCTAAATTCTCGATTCCCGTATATAATTGTATGGAAACTATTCACTGATACTGGTACTAGTACTAGTACGGGCATTGGTACATTATGCTTTATTATCTTGCTGCATACATACACATATGTATAAAATATGGGGAAAGGGAAATCGAGGAATACTCGTTTTTTTTCTCATTCCTACAGCTGTGTCCAAGTCCATATATTATTATTCGATATTCCGATTCTCATTCCCTGCACACATAAACTTTATTTTCTCGGCGAATTTGAGTGGAGGAGGAATAAGGATGAGGGAAAATAAGGAAAGGAAAGGGCTCTACAATTCTTCCCTATGTATGTATGTGGACTCCATATACATATTACAATATATTGTAGTATGAAAGTTGGTTTTTAGTTAAGATCTATTTTCTAGCTCTTCTACTGCTGCTTCTTCTTGTTCCTTCTCGTCTTGGTCGACTTGTGGAAATAAAAGATTGAGACGAAGGGGAATCGGGCAGCACGGAAATAATGTGTGGCATTATAAGATATGGATGGACCAACCAAACGAACCCAACCAACGAACCGTCCTTGTCTTCTTCTTCTTCTGCTTTTGTGTATACATGAAGATGAGCATTGACCATTGTAGGATACAATAGAGTATCGGTCGTCCTGAACCTTTGCCATGTCATCAAAAATTCTTGCCAGGACTTTCCTTGACTTTGACTAAAATATACTCCTCGTCAGTCCACACAGATACTGATACAGATAGATACACGTAACTATACTTACATTATACTTACACACAGACAAAAGTCCCACAATCTATACAATATGCATTTTATTAGGAAAGAAAAACCAAAACCGACTAGAGATGGAAAGGAAAGGGAAATGAACATGGAGAAAAATAAATTGCTCATTGAATTGCAATCTGCTTTTTCGTTTCTCCTTCTCCGCCTGCACAACTCCAATTTTTTCACTCTTCTTTCCATAAAATTAATTCTTTCCACTCCAAAAAGCACGAATTGAGATTTGAAATGAGCATTTCCACTTTTTCCTTTTTACCAAGAAAATGATGGTTGAGAGTTCTCTATGACAGTTTTGAGAAAAAATAATACACACATATCTCTATAGGTAAATTGAGGATGATCTCTTGTGATACTTATGCCTCTTATTATGGCTGTGAGATTGAAATGTTGCCTTTCTGAAGGAGAGGAAAAAGAATAATTCAAGTAGGTATATGGAAATATGTACGCATACATACCTATATGAAGAGTCCAGTCAAAGTCCCAGTCAAAATAAGGGGGAAAGAAGAGAAATTGAGAGAAAGAGCGAGAGAGGGTAAGGAGAGATGAAGGGAAATTGGGAGTGCCTGGAAAGTCCCGATAACTGGATGACTATTTTCATCGTGTCCATCTCCAGATCCAGATTCAGCCTTTTAGCTTCCAGGCTTCTGCCTTCTTGAGACCCCGGACAAACGAAAGTCCAAAGATGGATTCGGATGTGTGTATGTATACATGGGAATGATAGAGGTGGCCTTTCCCGTATGACTTATAAAAAAATTTGTTGCACCCATTGGATATGTACATAAAATATATAAGACAAGTCAGAGTCGGAATACCTTAAATATACTTTTGGAGAACTCCATCTCGAAAGTCAACTTTGTATGTATAATGTATAAATGTAAAGATGTATTTTTATGTATCCATACAAATATAAGTATTGAAAATGCCCATGTCCATATCCATATCAAGGACGAGCAGTCGGAGAAGTAGAAGAAGGTCCAGCATAAAACACACATGGAAATCCGACATTGGAAATAGATGGGCTCTTGTAAAAAAGGAAAAGCTTATACATACATACTTTTTAGGGAGAGTGGAAAAGGGAGCGGGAAATGCATGAAGCTGAATCTCAAGTAGCAATAGTAATAGTAAAGTACTTTCTCCTCTTCGCTCCTCTTTCGTCCTTTCAAAATGCCCGTCATCAATTTAAGAAATTGCTCAATGCACTGCATAAGACTGATGGCTGTGGCTGCGGCCATCGTCTCCCTGTGCTGTGCTGTGTAGATACAGATAAAAGGAACTCCCACACTCCCTGTTCTCACACTATGGTATTGTATGTAGTATGTATAAGACGTATACATGGCGGAGCAAATCGTCAGTCTCTTTCTCTATGAATAAAAAACTGCTACAGACTCCTCTGCTTTTTATATACCATTTAAATTCTAATTTTCAAGTCATCTATTGGGGATTAAGCTCGTTCTACGTCAATAAACTAATCATGATAAAGAGAAGCATTTTCCGGTTGTGACAAATTATAAATTAAAGGCGTAAAGGTATTTTAATTAAAATTTTTAATGCTTTTAGTAAAATTTTTAAACGACATTTTAATGCCATTATTAGCTTTGAAAATAGCTACCGTTTTTTGTTATTTTTGTAACAAAGGCTTTTGCTTTTTGACCAATCAGCCGGAGGAATGACTCAGAAAACTCTCAGCTTGAAAGTGAAATTAAATACCAGGAAGCAGGGAAAAGAAAGCTAATGCTGTTGCGTAGCTGAACTAGATACATTTCATTGGATTGTAGTGTATGTACAGTACATGTGAATGTGTGTAGTGTGTAGTGAGTGATGGCGGAGGAGTGGAAGAGATAAAGAAAATGTGTGATGAAAAATCTTATGATCGTCCCTTCTCTTTAAACTTTTCACTTTCACTTGTAGGCTTTTTTCTTGTTATTCCAGTAGATACTCTTTTTTGCTTGTGCTTCAAACAGGAATCTTTTCATTTCATTGTCAGGCTAAACAGAAGAAGCGGAGGATGGTGTGTGATGTTGTGTTTGAGAGAAATGATTCCCCTTCAGTGACTGCCTACAACTAATATTATTACTTCCCAGCTTCATTCCTTTCCCCATTCTTTTCATCCCTTCTTCACTTGGTTTCTTCTCTCTGAAATCAGGCAGTCAAAGGGTTACAAAGACTGTTGCTGTTGTTTTTTCATTCTTACTCTTTTCCTCTCCATACTTGTCTATACACACATTTCGAAATTCTCTCAAGGATCTTGTACGTCCATATCCAATGAAAATTCTTGAGTTGAAACTTTCCACCCAATTTTATTCCAAAAGCAATCTTTGTACAACTGTGACATTTTAACAATAATTTAATTTTAATGATGAAAAAATACCGATGCTTGACGGTAACATAAATTGCAATTAGGTTTAATCCTTAAAATGTGTCAAATTTACGCATAGGTTATGAGCGAAAGCGCTTTACTTCTGTTTTAGTCATAGAGCCAAAGTCTGGGATAAAATGTAGAGCAATAAAGATGTTTTTTTGAGTCTCATCTTTTCCTTTGCGTGTGTAAAAATAGTCTTGTTTGTAATGAGGAAAGTAATTCAGACAATTAAGACATCGTTATGTCGGGCGTACAAAGGGAAGATGAAGAACCTCCATTTATCGCGAGGAGCAAGAACAAGAAAAGGAACAAGGAAATCGAAGAGAGAAAACATGGTGACAAAGTGCTTAGGCAATCCAATCCAAATCCTGAGCAATTTCCATCCTCTTCGTTCTTCCATTTCATCTCCAAGTCCACCGCACTTTTTGTCATTGAAGTGAAAATTGTGTATAGTAGCATATTGTCTCATCCTTTCTACTTATAGAAACGCACTATATACATAAGTGTGTACTTATTTCATTCTTCAGGGTGTGTTTACATAGATACATGTATATAATCTCTTTACATATATACGTATAAGAAATAACTACACAGATTGATACAAACAAACAGGCAAAACTTTAGGCCGACACGACATAAGACATAACACACATCACACCAGCAGACCACTCTCAATTCTCAAAGAGGATGCATCAAAAGAAACCCGGGAAGGATCTCGGATGATTGGAAAGTTTCCTGGGATTGGCATTCGAATCCAAATCGGCATTGGCTTTGGAATCAAAGTCCTTTTTGCCTTTCTGACGAGTGTGATTATTTTGATGACATTCTCATTCTTTGCAAGATGTTGTTCTTTATGTCTCTTCTCTCTCGCTTACTCCATTTCTCTCTCTCTCTCCCCTTTCTCCCAGGCTTTTTTCTGAAATGAAAAGATGAAGCGGGTCTTGTGGCGATATTTTACTCTTTAGTGCATTCAAGCTCACACGTATACTGTATACAAGCTAAATAGACAAACGAATAGTTGTCGGTCGTCCTTGCCCAAAATGTGAGTGCTCACACACTGTAATAATACAGAATACAGATGAATAGAATACAAGTTAGTCTCACCTAGCACAAAACAACAACCAATCTCATATTGAAGATGAAAGGCAGGAAAATTAAATCCAAAACGATCTTTGAAATAATATATTGTATAGTGGAAAATCGAGAGGTTTCACATTAAGGAAAAATTAAGTACTGCAATTTTTTTATGCTTCAGAAAAGCAGTAAAAGTGTG
This sequence comes from Sminthurinus bimaculatus, assembly GCA_034698285.1. Taxonomy (NCBI): domain Eukaryota; kingdom Metazoa; phylum Arthropoda; class Collembola; order Symphypleona; family Katiannidae; genus Sminthurinus; species Sminthurinus bimaculatus. The sequence continues at coordinate 23,407 of JAQIVE010001206.1, forward strand.
AAACAATCAGTGCGAAACTTTCTTATAGTTAGTCTGTGCCACATTTTGTCAGCGTTACAATACCAACAAAGAAAAAAAAATAAGAAAATGAAGCAAAATGTCGCTCTTCTATTGATAGGATTTATCCATCCCTTTTATCTATTTCAAACGAGAGAAAATAAAAATCAAACTACTCGTTTATAAATAGTAAGGATAAAAAGCAACATGGAAAACCAAGCCTAGAAATTGAAATTACAATGCATTAAAATTTTAACAAGTACTTTTAGTTTTTTCCCTAAAATTAGTCTATGGCCGTTACATTTTTTGAAGGCTGAACGAGAGCACAAAATCAGATTTTATTATTGATGATCACCAAAGTGTGAAAACTATTCTAGTCTCGTTCTTTTTATCCCTGACATGCACTACGTAGTATTAAACATTATATCACAGAAAAAGAGAATACACACGCTGTAAATTAAAAGGGACGCTCTATAGTTTATTCTGCTCTGCAACATTTCTCTCATCATAATTATGCTGGACACTTGATTTCTCATTCAATTGAACAAGGCGATAGCTGACTAAACTATACTAATACATAGACTCAATGAACTAGACGTCTAGATTCAGTGTACATACATATACATACATACTTCACTCTTGACTAGATGGATTGCTAACTGATTCTGGTGTTGGGGGATGAAAATGGTGATGAGAGGAAGAGAGATGGAAATGAAGATGTATCAACTATCATGCTATGAAAAGACACGGCCTGACATGACATGCTTCCTTCTCGATATGGGCTGCTATGGGCCGCGGAGCGATTCCGATCCACGGAAGAAGACAAGTCAGGGATGGTTGATGGACAGGACAAGAGGAGATTACCAAGTAAGGTAATTTACAAAATGGCTTGGACACACAAACACACACACACACACACACACTCGTACACTTTACACACAAACTGTATGCATGCCTGTACATACATATATTTAGGGAAAATACAGTGTAGAAATGTCCATTTGAATTTGAGAATAAATACATAGTAAACTAACCCCAACTTGCATTACATACATAGAGTGGTAGATATGCAGAATACCGTATACACGTATGTATGTATCCTCAGCATTAGTAAAGTGAGAGAAAAGCCTTCAAGTTCAGTTTGAAAGCCTATTCACATAATATACAGATATTTATTCACATAAGCTCATCCTTGTTAGAACTATGTATATGTATATACTATATACCTTATACCTACACAAAGGGAAGAAAAAACTGGAGGAAATAAAAAAAGGAGCTGAAAGTCCGCCGAAGAGGGGAAAACCGAGAGAAAAAAGAGCGAAAAGCCGTCACTTCTACTTTTCCTCGTTTTCCATCCTAAAAGAGCTAAAGCTACACACACACACACACACACACACACACACAATATGCATGCATGTATCTACATAAAAATGTACACATATAGATATGTTTAGAAGATAGCACAAGTCCAAGCAATGCCTATTAGCTTTTGTATAACTGCATGTTCCACGTTCTATCGTTATTTGGATGTGGATAGTATGTAGAGGGCTAAAGTTACCTCGTGAGTATAGAGGAAGCAGGGAAACGAAGCTCATGGAGTCCACTCGTGTTGTAAGTCGAAAAGAAAAATAAAACAAGATGAATAGCATTGACTCGACAGTGTTGGTGGTATGGTGGTGGGTCTTCTTCTTTTTCTCCCTCCTTTCTCCGTTCGCATCACATTATTCGCATCACATTGACTTTGACTTTATCTTTGCATACTCATCATTACACAGGACAGGGAAAAGAGGGAAAGATTGTCTACCCTCCACAAACTAACAACTGTAATACTGAAGACTGGAGAAGATCTCCTTTTCCTACTCGAAGGAGATCCATAAAGCCATAGAGATTCATGTGTGTGGGGAAGAGAACGAGGAGAGGGTACACAACAACAAGGAAGAAAGCTCAACCCCTTATCATCAGTTTTGATCTGCAATCTCCATCTCCATGTACATGTATAATGGATGACGATGATGATGGTGGATATAATATTGTACATTGTACATGGACGAACGAGTTTTGTTCAGTGTACATAATATATGTATGTATGTATGCATGATGCATGTAAAATGGATGCAAATATGTAAACAATGTAGAGAGGGCAGAAGAGATCACAAGAGACGAGAGTGAAAATATATCGTACAAAGGGCTTTTCTCTACTCTAAACACTCAAGAAGACTGTGTAGTGCATTGTAGTGTATTGTATTGTGTGGCATGGCATTGTGTGTTGGATAGCAGATAAAGAGAAACAGTATCGAGGAGTGGGCAATGGGTTAAAAGCCACGGCCCTCATCTCTACCGACAAATCTGACTGTAAGCCCGGGTGAACTTGAAGACCATCACATTATTTGCAGCTAGACAAACTCTCAAACTGCAATTGCAGTCGAGGAGGCGAGCAAGCGGTCAGGTCCCAACGGAGGCCCTCTTTTTTCTCCATCATCTGTGTATGTATACATGTACAGTGTACACTAGTCTTCTGCACTCTTGTTATGGCTTAAGCCATATCTCTCGCTCTTTTCTCCCTTCCTCTCTCTCTATCCCTCTATTTCTCATCTTTCCCTGGTGTATAAACAATGCTGTACTGTACAGTACTCGCATTGCGTATTGTTTCTCCTAATCTCTCTGTGTATGTATAGGTAGACTTTTGCTCTCCTCTCAGCAGCTCCACTTGCAGCTTCAACTTTGACTCTGGATTTACACTTAGTCACTGCACAGCACAGCACATCCTTTCGCCCCTTCTTTTTCTTGCATTGGTGCATGTATGTAACCCTTGGCAAAATTATCGTATTGTAATACGATAATAAAGGAAGAAAACGAAAAAATGAACAAGGTCCAATGTGTTTATGGATCATGTAAATATATATACCCTCTCAGAACTTTTAGGTAAGTGGGGAGCAAAAGCAAAAATCGGGGTTAAATATGTATAATGTATACAGTATACAGATAATATAACCCGAAAATACAGACAAGAAGGAGGGGTATCATGTATCACAATATTATTATTTTCCATAAGCTCCTTTTTTAATTCTGTCCATAAGTGGAAAGTCCGCGTACATGTTTATGTATAGAATCCATTTGATATTATTGAACAGGGATGAGATGAGATGAGTTTATTTGAGACCTCACACAGGATTCAGCGAATTTAGCTTACGTCGCTCGCTCGCTATGAATTCAATTGAATTTGTTATGCCTTCTGTGTTTATAGTCAGCCCCTTGCCTATAGTATTGTTATATGGCTAAACGCAATGAAGAACGAGTTAGCACTTTGGTGGCACATTATCTAGTGAACGACAATGAAAACGCATAT
>JAQIVE010001207.1:0-26741 GCA_034698285.1 Sminthurinus bimaculatus
TTCAATGACCTTGAAAACGTTATATGACCTTGAATGACCTTGCAAACGTTATATGACCTTCAATGACCTTGAAAACGATATATGACCTTGAATGACCTTGCAAACGTTATATGACCTTCAATGACCTTGAATACTTTATATGAACTTCAATGACCTTGAAAACGTTATATGACCTTCAATAACCTTGAATGACCTTGAAAACGTTATATGACCTTCAATAACCTTGAATGACCTTGAAAACGTTATATGAACTTCAATGACCTTGAAAACGTTATATGAACTTCAATGACCTTGAAAACGTTATATGACCTTCAATGACCTTGAAAACGTTATATGACCTTGAATGACCTTGCAAACGTTATATGACCTTCAATGACCTTGAAAACGTTATATGACCTTGAATGACCTTGAAAACGTTATATGGCCTTCAATAACCTTGAATGACCTTCAATAACCTTGAATGACCTTCAATAACCTTGAATGACCTTGAAAACGTTATATGAGCTTCAATAACCTTGAATGACCTTGAAAACGTTATATGAACTTCAATGACCTTCAAAACGTTATACGAACTTCAATGACCTTGAAAACGATATATTCGAAAAATCCACCATTTCCCGCTAAAATTAAAAAAATCGATAATTTTCGACCAAAACAATAAAATCGATAATTTTCGACAAAACAATAAAATAATAGTTTTCGACCAAACTCAATAGAATCGATAATTTTCCACCAAAATCGTGAACGGTCGGGAAAAATCAACAAAGGAGACCGCAGGCTTTGTTAAGAATATTACTTTCTTACCGATTCGCCTCAATGTTTGTTAAGCGACTTTTCTTGGGATTGCGTTGCTTGACCTCTGGCCAAGGCAAAACGTCACGTCATACACACATATTTCTCCATATTACTAGCACGAAAACTTATGACGACGTAAAATCTTGGGAAGCGCTTCATTTTTAGTCTGTTATCATTTCATCTTTCAAAACAAATGTACAAGGCCCAGCGGTTTGACCTTCAGACGTTACCAAAGCCAACATGGGGTCACGGATCACTTTGTTACCAAATCCTCTAAAACTTCACAAAAAGTTGCCTTATGTGGTCCTGATCAATGTTCAAATGGACCACTTTGTTGGGGATTACTTTGTTTGACCTCCAGGGGTCACCAAATTTAACATGGGGTCACGGATCACTTTCTTACCGACTCGGCTGAAACTTTACAAAATGTTGCCTCAAGTGATCCTGATCAACATTCAAATGGACAACTTTTCTCGGGATTGCTTCGCTTGACCTCTGGGTCACAGCAAAGGTCAAAATATCATATAAAGTAAAAATTTCGCATTTTTGAATTTTCGTGCCAAACATTTTTTTGGTAACAACGAGCATTTAAAGCTGATCATTTGCCATAAAACAAGTGACCCTGTATCTTTAACCGTTTGACCTGCAGAGGTCACAGAAAAACTTGAAAAATTCCCTTAAACATCTGTGACATCTGCAGGTCAAACTGTTATAGATACAGGGACGCTTCTTTCATGGCAAATGGTCAGCTTTAAATGCTCTTTGTCATTAAACAAATATTTGGCGCGAAAATTCAAAAATGCACAATTTTTACTTTGCATGATGTTTTGACCTTTGGTGTGACTCAGAGGTCAAACAAAGCAATCCCGAGAAAAGTTGTCCATTTGAACGTTGATCAGAATCACGTAAGGCAACTTTTTGTAAAGTTTCAGCCGAATCGGTAAGAAAGTGATCCCTGATCCCATGTTAGCTTTGGTGACCTCTGGAGGTCAAACAAAGTAATTCCCAACAAAGTGGTCCATATTAACTTTGATCAGGACCACTTAAGGTAACTTTTTGTAAAGTTCCAAATGAATCGGTAGGGAAAAGATCCGTGACCCCGTGTTAGCTTTGTTGACCTCTTGAGGTCAAACCGCTGTGCCTTGTACATTTGCTATGAAAGATGAAATGATGAGAGGCTAAAAATGAAGCGTTTCCCAAGATTTTACGTCGTCAAAAGTTTTCATGCTAGTAATATGCACAAATATGTGTGCATGATATCGTGACCTTTGGCCTGGGCCAGAGGTCAAACAACGCAATCCCGAAAAAAGTCGCTGAACAAACATTGTTCGGGAGGGTCTCGGGTAACTCCAAAAAAAATTTGAGACGAATCGGTAAGAAAGTGAAATTCTTAACAAAGCCTGCGGTCTCCTTTCATTGCTTTCCTGACAATGACTTGACTGTGCCTTTTTGTGTACAGGTGAAGAAAGTTATTCGAAAAACATGTAGAAAAACCACTCAAATTTCAAGCCAGCAGTATACATATAGAGGATACACATTACGCATAAATACACTGCCTTTATAAAGCTAAAGTAAATGTACGTTCTGTATATACGTTGACTTGTACATACATACATATTATTTAACACGGGTTTATTTTCTCTCACGCAAGTTTCTCCATCTTTTCTCGTGGTATGGGACAAGTTGCTGCCAAGTTGGTGTGGCTTTGTTTTGTTCCGTATATACATTATACATGTATTGTATTTATTCACATACTTTAACTTTAGCTCTGCATATTTTTCATTGTGTTTCATTGAAAGCTTATCTTTTGAATCTAAAGACTTGCCTTGACTTGACTGCCTCTACAGTCCACAATGTAGAGTCCACATATATATATATACATTTACATTCACATTCACATGCACTCGCACTTGCCTTTCTTTGTCCTATTGCTGTACAAGGAATACATTGTACTTTTTAATGCATGGGTACATACAATGGCGAGTGATGTGTTTAGCGAGCCGAGAACGATTCTCTCTTTTTCTCCGTCTATGTATAATGTACAGTATATATATGAACCATCCACATAATGCATTACATATCCAGTTATTAGGTAATAACTATGGAAAGCTGCATAATACAATACAATACACTGCATCACTGTAGTGTATACTCTACATTCTTCTCCATTGCATTGCACAAACCCATATTCAAAACAACTTTTCGCCGTGGAAACGGAGCGAGAGAGAGAGCGAGACAGAGAAATAGCGAGAGAGACGACAACATTAAATACAAGTACAACGACACGGAGCGTCTTAGCGGAAGCCTTGAAATCCAGTAACTAACCATTACGACGACTCACACATCCATTCAATTCACTATTGAATACAATAAGGATCACATTTCCCGTGCAGTAACTTTAAACTTCAACTTTAATGTAATGTCTCCGCTATATCCGTGTGTATGCATTATGCATATTGTTTGTTTGTACATATTCTGTGCATATACATAGATCATAGATGTTTGTATATTTGTGTGTTTGTCTGTGCCTTTATGGATGTCTGCCGAAATTTTAGTGGGCCATGAACGTGAGTGGCTGCTACGTCGGGATTTAGTTCTGCTTGAATTTACAGCGACAATTAGATAAATGAACGACTGGAACAACAACCAAAGCAAACCAAAAGTACATAATATTGTACAACTGTACAGACTATATACATAAGACTTCAACTTCAACCAATGTATGTATGTACAATGTACAGTGTACAGCGTCTCGAGTTTCAAGTGCTCCTTCACTCCATTTCTAACTATTGCATAAATATCATAATGTTTGCAGTGACTGGAAATGTAATCGGTGCTTCTATTTACACTCCCCATTACTCAAATCTCGACCGTTTAGATTTCAAATCGTCATCATCATCATCGTCATTCTCATAATATTTACACTCGCCATGTCAAATAAACGTAAACGACCGCGTAACACGGTACGAAACGCAACAAAATGCACTGATTGATCAAATTCCCACAATTGAGACGATTCGTCTCCACTCCATGCACTCTCTTCTCAAATTTTCATATTAAATTTCAGAATTGGTGCATGTACAATGTACAACTGTAAGTACAGTTTGAGTTTAAAGCTTTTAAAGATGAGGCAAAAGGTTGGGTTTAAGAACCTGCTCACTTTTTTCCACATTTTTGTTGTAAAAATATCAAGTTGGATGCATGAATACATACATACATCCTTCGTCAAAGTTGTAAAGTCGGAGTCAAAGCCCACGCCAAAAAGTGAAGAGTGAGAAATACTTTGGATTTTGGGGGTTTTCTATCATTTTATTTCATTTTTTCCTCAAAAATTTGCTGAAAATAAATAAATGTTGGTTACAGCGTGATGCTGTATGTAGGTATGTAATGTGCTGCATGTGTGCTCCCGATGCTCATTCTATTTATTTTTTGCGCACAGCAAGTTTGCAACATTTTTTTCTCAGGAGAGAAAAAGGTAGAAAAAATGTTCGATCTATATTTACGTGTTATAAAACAGAGTTTTTTCTGCCTTTTCTCCATGTTCAGGATGTTCAGAATACATCCACAGCTCAATCATTGAAGTGCAGAAATAGAAATAGAAAGGGAACGAGAGAGAGAGAGAGAGAAAGTAGAAAAAATAAGAGTAAAATATGACGGAGATCTAAATGTGGAACAGGAGGAGGAATGAAATACGAATACTTATCCACGAGGGAATTATATTACCAGAGACAATTGACAGCGACATTAATTTCCACCGTGAAAAGGGAAGAGGAAGAAGAACCAACGTTTTTTATTTATCACGATCACCATTCTCCATCCCTATTTACGTCATTGCCGTTAATGTGTATAACACCAACACCTTTTTTATTCTAGATAGATAGATTGTACATCTTGATACATGCATTTGATGCAACGTGTTTAGATGTTATATCTCATTTCCACTATTTTTTACCTCTACGATTTTTCGATAGACGATTACAATATTGTTGTATCGAAACTCTCTTCGAAACTTGATGTTTAACTCCCAGAATCGGTGTATTGAGCTTTTCCCACAGTATCCACCATGTTGTGGCTCTTTTTCATCTGAAAATTTGTTTGTGGCGAGCTTTCCATAGAAACGCATAAAATTTCCCAGGAGGGAAAGACAAAACTGGGCTAAATTAAAAATAGGTGGCAAGTAACTAAACGTAGAGAAAGAGAACGGGAGGCAGCTAAACAGTTAAATGACAAACGATACTGCAGTACATTCGTGTACATTGTACATTGTACATATACATATATTGTATGCGTACCGGAAAAATTCCTTGGTGTATGGATCAAACCCCACAGAGAAGAGTAGGACTAGGAGTGAGAGTCCAAGTCAAATTCACATATGTACAATGTACATACAATGAACGTGGAGAGAGTGAGTGGAGTGGAGTGTCGATGCGTGAATGTGTAAAGTGGAGAGTTATTTCCCATTTTCCCTCTTCTGCTTCTCATGAACTTTGAACGTTCGACTGAAGCGGTTTTTCCTCTCTTTGAATTTCAGAATTTTAGTAATATGTGCCTCTTTCTTTCTCTATCTCTCTCTCTCTCTGTGTCTGTGTCTCTGTCTACGCACAAAAATGCAGACCCCAAAAGCTGAAGCGCGAGTGACTTTGCATGTGAGCTGATATATTACATCAGTCTTTTCCCCCAAAGTGGGAGAAGGACATGGGAGACGAAGCCAACCATAAATTTGAGGGATTCGCCGTAAATGCAGTTCGACTCTGAACTAAAGCTAAAGCTAAAGCACCTCGACACAAGTTTCCAACACGCAGACAGATAGATAGACGCATCCTACATTATAGCTACATATATTTTTCATCTGCAGCGTTTCATCCTCTCCTAACTACTGTGTGTACATTGCACATACTCGTGTGTATTTTTCTACACATGTTCGTTTGGTTTGGTTTTGCTCATTGTTGTTCACTTACATTACACAATACATTATACTCATATGTATAATGTATATGTAGCACAAAAACTCGCATTTAGCATTCATCGTTCTGTGCGGCAAGTCTGTTTAACTTTTATTTCTCCGCGATTTCTCCAGGGTGGGATAATTCACCAACGACTTTTCTCGTACATTGTGTACATATATACAGTTACGTTTAAATACATTACTTATCTATATGTACGTAGATACATATGTATTGCATATACGTGTAACTGTTAGTACACAATAAGGAGAATAAGAGGAATATTTTTGCCGGTGTATATTACTCTAAATTCAATGCAACACAAAGTATTGTGGATATGTTCAAAGCACAACAGCAAAGAGATACATCTTGGAGTTTTGGTGTTTTGGAATGGAATTCACCGAATATGAAATTCTTGCTCTTGTTTTCTTTTCCCTTGTTGTGCATGGCACGACCCAAATTTTCAGACTGACTTTGGACTTTTCCCCTGCTCTTCCTCGTCGTCGTCTTGTTCTCCGTCTCTTCTTCTTTTTCTGCTTCTCCATGCTCTTCAAAAGACATGAAAAATGGGCAATTTAAAATTTTGGGTCCGTTCCCCGGCCTTTTTTTCCAAAGTAGTCAAGCAGGGTCTCTTGTTTCTCTTTGAAACTTTGGGTGAGGCGAATATTAACAAGTTAGCACGAGGAAGTGGAAAGCAACAGCCAACATTTTCAAGTCAGTTCTTTTCAGTTGCCTTTGTGTTCCTGGTTGTGACCCGACTCCCAACCAATTATGTATTTTTAGTCCATGTTCCATTTCTGTACCATATATTGTAGCATTATCCTGACTTTACGCATGATATAACCAAAATAGGCTGTTTATTCACTTATTTGTACATTTTGTACATTTTTCTAATAATTTAGGATAAATTTTGCAAGGCTCGCAAAATAATCTTGAAAAAAAACGGAATAAAAAGGCCGAATAACTAGGCATTGACTTGGAGATACAAAAGAAAAGAATAAAACATGCGTTTTTTGTTGATATTTACAACTGCTTTTATCCACTAGAGCGGACTCTGATGTTGAGTAATGTGGACTGTTGACTGTACGTACTCTGCAATATATCCACGATGCATATATACAATACAGAGCAGCGCAAAACGCGTAAAAAGTGTAGACATAACTCGAGTCGTGAAATATCTGTATAGTTTTTGCTCATATTATCTCTAAGCAGTCTACTTGGTACATATAATATTAAGCTAGCTTTCTCTATCGCGTAGGTATACTTGCATACATAATATAGAGCTGGTAGAGCTGGTTCTCCATAGAAATCTTGCACGGACCGAGCGAACAGAGGCAGAAGAAGGGGAAATAGTTAGGAGCGGAGCGAGAGCGAATAAATCCATAAGTATTAGCATGAGACGTCTCCACCGAGTAAAAAATAATGGTCTTACATCTTCCTGGTTACATCTATAATCTATAGGATGGCCTACATGATGATAATAATTTCTATTTTGATGGCCATTACAGAAGACGCTCCTCTCGTCTATATGTATAGCTATATCTTTGTCTATGTAGTTTTCTATCCCAATCCCAGCCTCCTTGCCTCTTTCTTTCTCTCTCTCTCTCCCTCTGTTTCCCATTTGATTTTGGCTTTGGATGGAGTGTTTGGTTAGTACACAGACAAAATGAAATGAAAAGAGGAGACAGAAGAAGAAGAAGGGAGAAGCAAAGACGCGGAGGATTGTTTTATGTGACTTCATAGGAGGTTTGATGGTGCTGAGATCAAACATCAAATAGAGTGTAATAACCCATTAGACGATTATGAGACTCTAACGATGACTAACACAATAAGTCACTCGCGACTCAGACCAAAAAGTATACCACAGCTCTAGAATTGTATATATGATTAGGGTATATTTAGGAGGTTTGGAATAATTTATGGAATTATGAAAACTTTTCACCAGTTTTTTATAATATTTTTTAATGTTTTATAATTTTTACATCATACGGATATCGGATATTTGAAAGTTTTTACATACCTTTAGTCAAAAACAGGGTTGAAATATTCCATAAAAGTCAAAGAAATTCCAGCAGAACGGGATACATTGACCAGGTAGGTTAGAGTGAACATGAAAACAAAATAAAGAAAAACCATTAGCAATTTTAATTAACGAGGATCTTAATTCACACATTAAAATCATCTACGGCATATGTCATTCTGTTTCAAGGCGCTAGAATTGCTTAGTGTCCATGCAAAACCTTTCTAATGCACATTAATATGTTGTGCTCTGCTCTTTTAACTCATCTTTTTAAGCCTTTTTAGGAAAAGGCAGTGTTGGCTCCACTTTATTAAAGAACACAGAATTCTTCCCCACATACATATACATAAACATAAATTCTTAAATAACTATGTATGTATGTTTATCCAACATAAAGAACGTTGGCACTGTCACCGCCATCAAAAATAAATCCAAATCCAAAACAAAAAAGTTCCCCTCAATTTGTGGGAGGTTATATCTCGATCCGGGAAAGTATATAATGATCATTATGACTATATTGTACGTTTTTCCAAGGCAATTACACCATTTACCACAACTTTCTATTACTTGTTTATGGAAAATTTTCATGGAAACTAGAAAAAGTGAAAGTTTTTAGTCGATACCAAAACAACAAAAAAAGGTGGACTACATAATCTCTCAATATAGGATCAACACTATATTTTTCCAACTCTCGATTCAATTACCTTGAAATACCCGCCTTCCTCTTCCCATTTCCTAGATTTTGATTCCACTCCCAAACTCTCGTAGCGTTAACTTGCCGCTTGTAATCAGGAATGGGGGGAAATCTAGGCCTAGGAATGCAGAGAATATCTACGTACTTACATCTAGGGTTGTTGCTGTTGCACAGCCAACAGACCAGTCAAGTTTACGATTAGAGTTCAAGTTTAGCCAACGCTAGTCAAGAGAAAGCTAGACCAAGCAAGAGCAACAAAATGCGAAGCAAAGTGAAGGCAAACCACAAGATTGGATGTGGGTGAGGCGTAAAACGGAGTTAATTACACAGTGGCCAACCTGCCATTAAAATATTATTTTTTGCTCTATCAAGCTCACAAATTCTCGTGATACTTCCCCGATACATACATACATACATCACACATATTACATATACTTTTCCCGTACTTTCTCCTTGTTTTTTGTATTACACACAGCTGAAAAAACCGTGCAGAGGTAAATGAAAAATGACTGTTGCACCCAGTGAAAGTATTGTGAATGTATGTATATTATCCAGATTCAGGCTTGGTTAATCTGATTTTATTCAATGCATAAGTTGAGCACAAGTGTATACAAATGTACACTGTACATTGCACACCATTTGGCTGGTTGGTTTCGCTCAAAACATGTTAATCAAAATCAGAAGCAGCTTTTTGACCATCATAAGTGCATACACAATACACAATGTCGAGCAAGCCGAACTAAGCCAGCTGTTCATTTATTTGAAATTTCTTCATGGATAACGGCATGTCACGTGAAGAGAAAACTAATGGAGAAAATACATACACCTCATTCTCGAGTTGCAGCACCGAGAAAACAGAGAAATGTAGAGGTGAAGGCGTGGACTCTCCTTATCGCCGTCTTTTGTAACACGCATGACCAAATTATATGCTTATACGTTAATTTTCCCGTGAAAAGTGAGTCCCAGCAAGGGAATATCATTATATCGTTCTTATTTATTTATTATTATTATTATTAACCTGGGGCTCACCTCACGTTTTTCGGGCTTTGGTGTAATTTTCTCATTTTTTTAAAACGCCAAGAATTTACCATTTACTTTTAAAACCAAAAAAAATTGAACAACAGCTGAGCTTGGATAATCGTCGTTCTTTTGAATATTCGATTCGTATTCATATTTTCATATTTCCCCTTCTGACTGTTGAAACATATTTCACATAGGGGGAGAATCGGCATTGGGTGGAGGACCGACTGAAGACTAATTTAAATAGTGCAGGTGGTACCTTGTGTTTAGCTGGTTTGGTTTCCACATATTGCTCCGATCCAATATTCATTTATTCATTTGTATATTCACCCACACAAAATATTAGATGGAGTTGAAAATGCCGTTTTGTCTTGTGTGTGTGTGTTGCCTTGCTTTTTGTGGCTGGTTCCCCCCTTTACCAATTAAAACACAAACACAACTCCCCGCCGGCTGTCGGTCATCAACGTCAACCAGAAGCGTCAAACATGAGCATGAAACGTGTCACTTGGCCCTTGACACTTTTGTTCAGTCGCTCAAAATTTCCCTGCGTACAGAGCAGAATGACACTGTCGGTCCCACTCCTCCTCATCAACGTTGTTGATGAAACGATTGAGATGGATGAAAATTCAATTTATCACAAAACCATGTGTCGTGGGTGCAAAATAATTAAAAACCATATTGTGTTTGTATTATCATTCATTCCATACGTATTGCTTTGTTTTCCACTTGCCCTTCTTAATTTTAAAATGAATGTATGTGTTGTGTTGCCAACAGTCATCCAAAAAATCAACGTATTATTTCATATGGTTGATTTAACTCTTAAGTATGGCTTATGAAAATTGTACATGCATAGAAAGAAAAAACTTCAGGGCAAAGCAAAGAAAATTTAATAACGTGGAAATTCCCGGGAATTAAACAAATTATATGGGTATTATGATCAAGTGAGTGTTGAAAAATGAAACTTTTCAAATCAAATGTCAATGTCAATATTTGTGGGGAGTGGGGAAACGGGAAATGCGAAAATAACCGGGTATTACGTCACAGAGTCGTTAAAGATATGGAAGAAGAAGACGAAGATGGTAGACTGCAGATTGAAGAGCCACTTTGCAGACTGAAGCCAAGCCAACGGCCATTTTCGTATGTACAATAGATGTGACAAATTACAGTAATTTTCTCCATGTCTCGTCGCTCGCTGATTTGTGCCCAAACCAACCTCAGTACGAGTACATATACATATACATATAGATATACATACACAGGCGGACGGTACGGTATGGGGAATGGGAGAACGGCCATTTATCCCAAATTTATATATTCATCTGGTACAATTTAAGGCAAACCCGAGTTGTGAGTAAGTAGACGTTCTCGTATTTTGACGACCTCAATAATTTCCTTTGCAAACATCAGAGGAGTCAAATAAGACTTTGACTCGCTATTTTTTGTGTTCCTTGCATGGAAGCCGTTTTCGTTCTTCCTTTCTTTTATCCATCCATTTCCAATTCCCTTTTATTGGAGCTTTCCATCATACACTGTCCTATTCATAGCGTACAGTTATTACCTAATTAAACATAATTCAGCATGGCCAGTCTGGACGTTCAACTGTCATATTTTTAGATATTGTCCAGCAAAAAATCAGCAATATCTAGGTCAACTGCTAAAGGTCCAATAAACCCTATAAAAAATCTCATCTGTAGACCAGCCAGCATATTTTCTTCAGGATATTTTTCCAGTAAGCTAGGTTAAGCTTTCTAAAACAGAGTAAAAGAGGTAGAAATAATGCTTTTAAATTTTTATGAATTTAATTCCATAACGATTTCGTTCTTCAAATGTTGACGAATATGTAGTAAAGATTATGATGGTGATCTGTTGAAGAAAACAGTTTGAGAGTTTAAAAGCCAACAAAAATTCCAACTTTATTTTCTTCGCTTGCCTTGGCTGCTCAAAGGAGGAGGATTTGAAGAGCGCGTGAAAATGCATTTGGAAACTTTCTTCACTCTTCACACCCATCCATTTCAAAATGGTGTAAATGTACATACATACGGACACTCATTTGCACACATAAATATTCTCAAGAAGAGAAAGAGGGACAGAGAGAGAGAGAGGAGATGCTGCAGTGCATATTATGGGACACGAGCACAAAAATAAATGTGTCGTTCGAACTTGTTCAAAGTGTCACTTTGAAATGGTGGAAAACTTCTTTCGGAAGCAGCGAGCTGGCTGAGTTGAGTTGAGTTGAGTTGAGTAGAGTTGAGCTGAGCTGTTGTGACTGAGCTGGAGCTGGCTGCTGCTCCTACAAACGAAATTCCGCCAGACAGCTAAGCTACAACTGTATGACGTGACAGAATGAAAAATGTCCAGTGATCTCGACCATAGACAAAACAAGACGGGACGACCGAAAAAGCTCAACAGCAAACCAAACTGGAGCCTCCAGCCAAAGCACAACACTCCCAACCCAAATTTTGTTGCAGCTCAATGTATCTACAATGTATACAGTATAAACATACATTCCTACGGTATGTCTATATAAATGATTTTCATCTCTTGTCAAAGCGCCACTCGTTTTAGCACCACAACTACATAATACATAATACAACCCCGACCACTAGCCAACTTGAAGTTTCATTTCGAAATGGTTGTTTGAGCTTGTTTCATCTAGGGAAAACACAACATAACATACATATAACATGTAGTAGTGTATTCTGAAAGCTGATGCCATACCACACTATACAATAACAATATAAATACGTACAAGATGTACATCAAATGCAAAATGTCAGGAGACATTTGTAGAATTGTATAGTTGTATTTTTGCAAATATAGAACAGATGAGCATTAATATGAGTCGCTTCATCTCTGTCTCGTCGAGTCATTTCATTCCGTCCTTGCCTATACATACATTAAATTACATTATATTATACTATACATATTACACTCGATGGTCTATGCATAATATAAGCATGTATATGGTCTGGTATTGCAAGACTGCAGTGGATGAGCAAAATGGTGCAATCTTCTGTTAGACGCATCTGCCTATTTGGCGCTGACTTTGGCTAATATAATGAATATTTTCCGGATTACTTGGATGAAATAAAGTTACAAACCATGACAACATGGAAAGGATCATCAGAATCGGAAAGGGGTGGCCTCGACACTGACTTTGCACTGCTCACGTACATACATACAATGGAATGGACTTTAGTTGTTGAGTTGAATTTACAGTTTTAAAGGGGAAGGGAAGAAAGTAGAAGGGAGTACCTAATAAATAGAAGGAACGGCTTTACAATTAAATTATTTTCGCGTAATGAACAACTTCATGAACAATTTACAAAATGTGTGTCTGTATGTATGTATACAACTTATGCACGTGCATACATGCTACATACATTCATTTCATCACATTACTTCATATTACAGACAAAAGGAATGTTTTAGATTGAAATAACTTGTGTCCCTGGTCTTAATGTCTCCGTACATTTACATACATACATATGTGCATTTGTCGCATGCTTTAAGGGACGTTTTAATTTCCTCTTGTGTAATTTAATTTTGTTTAATATGCCTGACACATTTATCTCAGTGTCTGCGCCTCTTTATAAATTCTCAAGCCTCTCTCCAACAATTATTTCTTGACTTTAGGTTTTGCCAAGAACTGCTTTGTTTTTCATACATGGAATTAAAATTGGTGTTTCTACGGACTTAAAGCTGGCAAAAAGTGGGAATATTATTATTATTTTATTAATCAGAAATAAATAAATAAAATTTGTATGGCTTAATATTAAACTCTTTATGTGAATGAAGCATTAAAAGTTGTGTAAAGTATTTTTTAATTCCTCTTTTGAAAAATTTATCCCTTATTAAAAAATTGCTGAATCGGCTGTCTAAAAGCCAAAATAGTCACAAAGAAAGAACGAAAGAAAATATATCTTTAAAAGTAGTAAAAAATGGAAAGCCAATTTTTTCCTCGTACAACACTGTGAAATATTGATTTCTCCCCAAGAATTTTGTTTGAAATTGTGTGGTTTCACAAAAAGTCGAAAGAATCCCGACTCTTTCCACCGCATTGGGTTGAGTTGGAGGCTGAATTGGATTGTATTGGATTGGAGCATTGATTTAGAAGCTTCTAATTTGACTACACACAAACACACCACCCAACACACGCATGAAAATTCGTCTTAACATATGAGCAAACATGATACATGACACGATAATATGTACGCATTATGTATTATGTGTGAGCACATTAAGCTCCTTGAATGAATTATGGGTAAAGCTATATAAAAAATACATGTACATATGCACATGTATTCAACATAAATAGGAAATAGGAGAGTTTTTTCTTTCCTTTTCTTTCTCTAACGGAGTAGACAATATGTATTTCTCCCGTTCGGTGCGTTCAGTTTCCCCTTTTTTCCGAAACGATAACTAATCTTGTTAGATCAATTCGTGCAGGGAGCTCAAACACTGTCTGATACACATAAACAACATACACGATAAGTAAGTAGGAGTGTGTATGTGTGTGTGTGTGTGTGTGCCTGGATTTTACATTGTACATTGTACAGTCACTGTTGTAAATTTTAATACCAGGAAAAAAAAGAAAAAAGAAGCTTTCCCTGCCTTAAGTTTGGATTAGTCTACATTATAATGCATAGTCCACAATATTGTAGAAACTACAAAGAAGAACATTGTAGAACAGAGTAGAACAAAACAGCAAGGAGAAAATTTATCAGGATTTAATTACACATACAGACACACACACACATGTCAATCCCACCCTTGATTATATGTATTTATCTACATACACTGTGTATTGTGTATTTGCATATACGATGTCATGTCACGTTTGGAAAATCTTTTTCTTTTTTGTACGTATACGCATGTATGTAGGGGAAAGTTTCGAATTCGGGTCGTCTAAGACCTTCAAATTACATATAAGGAATCAGTACGTAAATGAGAATGTGCGTATGCTTCTATCTTCAATCTTTTTGGTTCTTTAGGAGGTTTGAGGCAAGTTTGTCTGTATGTTTGTACATGTACATTGTACACTATACGTGAAGAAAATGTCACTTAATTTCCGCATCTACAATCTAGATTTGTGTGCGTACAAATATCGTACGTATACACACATACAGACTTGTATGCATAATAAATAATCGAAGGAAGGGAGAAGATGAGAGAGATAAAAGTTGTGTAGGAAAAAATAGCTGGAGTTGGAGTTGAAGTTGGAGCTGGAGAAATGGAGATGTGCATCAATTATGGGAGATACACGCTGTTTTTCACTTTAAACATGTATCCGTATGCATAAAGTCAAACTCAAACTTGGCTTTGAGACGGCTTGACTTGTAACTAATGTTCATTTGCAGATGTATCACTATTTTTTATTCTGACTCTGACTCTCATTCTTGAAAAAACTCAAATTCAACTCCCTCGGCATTGGCGAGAGACATGGAGCTCAAGCTCAAGCTCGAGCCATACATATGTATGCATGTACACAAAAAACGCACGCGTCTCGCAACTCTAAAAATGTAAAGCATGTAATATGTAATATGTACTAACATACCACACACACACTATGTTAAATATTAAATGTGGAACATATCATAACCTCGGATTTTTATGTTCTCCCGTCCCCGTTTCCATTTTTGTACATTCGTACTCCTAGTCGTATTCCTTTATACCATGTACGTCCGTATGTTTTGATCCTCTTGTTCGTAATTTGTAATTGTAGCGAACATTTATGCATTTCTCATGTCATCTCCAATGTTTCTCCAATCCAATCTGGGAAGGGACGTCAGTCAGTTCCAGACCCAGAACTTTTCGCAGGCGAAGAGTTCCTTCCCTGATTATAGCTACAAATAGCCCAAGTTGGCTGGTTGGTTTGAACAGGATCCTCGTGAAAAGTGAAAAATGTCTGCATACGCAGCGGATTTTTAGTTGAGGGACCATATTTTGAATATTCAGTATGATTTAGAATTCAGTGTGGTTAATTTATGAATGCTGTACAGTGTACATACATATTCTGTTACTTTTATCCAGTGGTGTGTACACATGTTTTTCAGAACAACTGTTTGATGATCATGATCAGCATCGTTAAGGGAAGGACGAATTGGGGCAGAAAATTGTCGAGTGGTCATTTTCCAGTTATGTACAATGTACATGCATGTATATTATTATACTGTCGAAACACTTGACTTTGACTTGAAATAACTGCACGGCATGATTATGATTAGCCATTTGTTTGTGAATATACATACATGTAAGTATGTCCCAGTTGACGATTGAATGGAGTATTTTACTTTCTTCAAAAGTGGACATTGATTGATACCACAAGGGGATAAACGATCATTAGGGAGTTTTCCATTCTCCATGTAGCTATTTCTATCTATGTTTGTGTATGTATTTATGTATGATGTGTATTTCTGCGTCGTTCCATTTTCCAGTTTGTACTGATACTCGTTACCAATGATTGTTGATACTTTTGAACTTTCAAGTAGATCTGTTTCTACACACAGTCATTTCTATGGAGTGTGGAACTAAAGAGTAAGACGAAAATGGAGAGAAAAAGATCAATAGGTTAAATGACACGCGGCATTATCATTTATCATACAATTATTTATCTTGTGACGAGGCATAGACCATAGACCAACATTCTTTCTGGCTTGGCTTGGTTTGACTTGCCTTGTCACTTCCCAAAACTCTGGCTGTATAATGTATAATCCACTGGTGTAATTATGAGCTTTCCCTATAGTATTTATAGTTTTTCCAAGATAGAGATAGTTTTTATGCATAGAAATTTGGCATATTTAGAGACAACTTCTGTACAGAAATGACGATGAAATTATCATGCTGAATATTTTACACTTAATACAATATTGTGAATTGTGACTTCCCTCCATCTGTAAGTATCGTAATAACTCTGACCGCACGGAGACAGTTGAATTTTGATCTTGATATGCTAATCACAATCTCTAATCCCCCTTGAATTTCCGCCTTTTCCCCCTCCTAAATCGACGGTTTGGTTTCTAAAGGCTCTCAAACCCAGTCTCTGTTTTTTGTTAGAAGAAGGAAGATGGGAAAATCCCCAAAGTCAGAGGCCGGAAGAAAATGAGTTAACTTTATACAAGAGAAATTTGGGAACGAACTGGTTTTTTGTTAGCATACCTACATACATAATATATTTGTTTAATCCGCATTATTTTCGGAAATTAGAAGCCCGTATACATTATACATACATACATGTATACATCTAGTTATGTATTGTTTGTTACACAGCCAGATGACAGAATACACAATGGAAGGAGACGAGGACGTCATGGATCACGCCGTACTTTCACTACTTACTTACTCCCAGCATCTCTAGTTTGGGAAAAAAAGTCCCAGTTTTACTTACTTGTACAATGAAACTTTTGAGGAACAACACGAACTCAACTCGACACGCCGCGACTCAACTTGCGAGTCGCAGTTTGTCGTCTCGTTTACACTTGTTCTATATTTTTCCGCCTCCCTTTGTTAGCTAGTTAAGCAGAAGAGGAAACAACCCAGTTCTTGGAATAAAAATGTATGTATTTATATGTACTAAGTACAGAGTATATACATAATAATATGTATGTAGATATAAAGCGGCTAAGAAAATTCTTGGAAACTCTGCTATACTTCTTTTTGGACTTTGCTTTAGTTTCTGCACGCCCGGACTTGTTTCCAGCCAACATACATAAATGAAATGAAGAAGAAATTTCTTTTAGTGCAAAATAGAGTTGACACAACCCCGCAAATCCGCTTGTTTTTCTATTCTTTCCATCCCTTTCTGTTCTATTACATTGTACGTTGTATTGTATTGAGCTTATTATTATATTGTAATGTATTGTATTGTATTGCAGTGTGGTGTGTTTCCCGTTGTTGGCTGGGTTAGTCGGATGATGAAACGGAGGCGAATGAGAAAAAACAAGTAGGTTGAAGTTGAAATTCGACGAAGCATAAGTCTTCGTCTTTAGTTAAGTTTGAGCTTCGAGCGTGCCGTCTGCCGCCGACACTGTGTGTATATCTATACTAATATACACACATAAAAGTGTTGTGCGCAATATATTTTCCATCTTCCACAAAACAGTGGAGTAGAGTAGAACATACCACATAGTACAATAGAAGGGAAAGCAAGTGTAAGGGTCAAGTTATTCAGCAGCCGCCATTGGAGCTTTCAGCTGGAGCTTTGGACTTGTACACACTTTTTTGCAAAAGAAACACAAACCAGGACATGAGTAGATTTTTTTTCATTTCCATGTTCATTTTCTCTTGGCGAGGAACTAATTGGGCGTGGCGTCACGTTACTTAGTCATCCTTCAGTTTCAGCCCCGGCCAATTAATTACCCAGCTAAGGATGTCAATTAAGTCCGCTGATTTGGCCAACTTCAAAGGTGTCACACAACTTCCATATCCACACGATCCGATGTATATGTGTATTGACTGTACAATGTACAATGGGCATTGTACGGATCGGCACAGGTACAATGTACAATGTACCACATATTAGATGTGTATTTAGATACGAGTATGTATACATGTGTACTTATGTATCGGTACAAGGAATGTGACCGGACTAAACTCGATTTGATTCGATACCCCTTGTACATACATAGAAGGGTTAGCCAAAATCCAAAATACTTGTAAGTATGTATAATGTATATACATGATTCATGTATCGTATAAAGTAGTTTATCTAATCAAATTACAACAGGAATATCGAATTTAAGCTCTCCTTTGCGACAAGTCCAAACTACCAGAGAAAGAAGAAAACTACTTTCAAAGGTGATCAACGACAATGACGGCAACAACAACAACAACAACAGCAATGACAAGAAAGAAAAAACTAGTTTAGGGGTAGGATAAAAACTAGGCTGAGACGCAGGAGAGCAGGGCTAATCCTTTTGGACAGTATTTAGTTCAGACCAAGTTCACTCTTGGCTTTTAACTTTACCCACAATATGTTTTATTTTTTCCTTCAACTTTTTGGGGTGAGGAAAAGCTTTGAGTCATCTACTAAAACAGCTGAATTGAACAATTTTCAAAGTTTCGAAGCACAAATAAATATTGTATTATCATACACATTTTGTCTGGATAATTTAAAAAAGGAGAACAAACATCTTTGGCTAAAGTCTGTCAGAGTTAATTCAGTTTTTAATGTGAAAGATCCGTTATGACTTTTATACCGCAATTCTCTCAGTCATTGGCTCAATGCCGTAAACTCAGGTTCTGTGAAGTCTACACTAGATGGGAAATTGAAGTCCTAGAACAACTCCGGAACTCCGGATTTATGTCGCCGTGGCCTTCATCACACACAAACAAAGCTGGATATGGAATAGGATGTTTGTGGGAGAAATTTCGGCAAGTACTTTGGTTCCAAGTGATTGCAATTCAATTCAATGTACTGTGGACTGCTTATTATAAATAATACATTTTGTATGTGCAGGGAAGAGGATATATATGTATGTATGTATCGTCGGGGAATATAATCAATGGTACCGAGGACTAAAACCGGGTAGGTACCTACGCTGGTCGTTGTTCACTCAATGTACAGTGTGGTGACTCGAGATATACAAGGTCGACTCATCTTTCATCTCCAGCTTAACCCAAGACGATGCTTTATGTTGTATGCAGTACCGAAAATTTCATCCATATTTTATATGCACATCGCTAATACAGTGAAATGACTAACTTTGATTTATGTTGAAAGATGAAAATGAAGAGTTTGCAAAATTTCATGTTAAAAACATCCATACTTCATATTTATTATGTATATACTATGTGTATCAAAAGCCTGAGCAATATTTACTGCAAAATATGGACTCTTTCATCCTTGAAATATTTGGCTTGTTCAGCAATAACACTGAACAACAACAACTTTGAACTACTGCAGCATTATCGTCCAACACCGTGCAAAATATTTTGCACATCTTCACAACCAGAAACCGAAGTCCAGGTTTTTTCATCTTATGAATGTCACAGCATTTAGAACGAAATTTATCTACCATATGAATACTTAAGCAGCATTAAATAAAGACACTTGTTTAAAAAAATTAATTGCAAGAGACTAATTAACCTCGACGTCTTGTCGTCGTCAATAAATATTTATGATACGAATTAATAACTGCAAGCATGTTACGTACTATACTTGTCAATCGCAAGAAACTTGATGGACTCGTGCTAAAAAAACTGCAGACGGATCAAATTCTCATCTGGCTCTTTGAAGCTCCACATAAAAAATACGTGTATTACTGAGTTCGAGTCCAAGTTTTTCCAACGCACTCATTAGCACTTGAAACTCGAGCCATATCTGCACATTCAGTGGATTTCTGCGGTCAACCGCAATGACTGTTCAAACAGTGAAATGAGAGCGAATGAAGCATGCAACCAAAATCACGGGCACAAGCTTAAACTCTAACTGAAATCGTCCGTACATACAGCATATCATGTCTCTATATGTATATTGCACATATCCAAATCATGCTGGCTCGCTCCGTGGTTTTTGTTATTTTAATTTTTGATTGACAACTTGCCATCAGCATATTTATGTTTCCAACATGGTTTAAGGCTTCAGAAATTTCAACTGCATGCTTTAAAATACTGAATGTATAGTCCAAAAGTAGAGTAAAAAATATAAGCCGAATTTAACAGCAAAAATTTACAAAGGCAACAGTTTAGCAAAGTGAAGTTTTCACATTTTCTTGTATGTTTCCTATCCCCGCTAAATTATTGCCCACTTTGCACTTTTCCTGAAGTATGTAAATCTACATGTATGGTGACAATGACGATGCAGAAAATATGATATGGAGACTATTAATGTTCCTGCAGGAGGGATTCTCTCCATCCCTCGTAAATCCTTCAAATTCCCGTTGAATCAGAAATCAGATCATCAAGCACTCTAAATCATTTCATGGCATAATTCAAAGTGTCACTTTAGTTTTCCCCGGTCCCAATTCAGGGAAAATACATCTATATCTATGTATGCATACTCGTATAATCTACACATGTATAAGTATTTGCACAGTATGCTCTGCTTCACTTTCGACTTGAAATTATTCATCACATTGGATATGTGGGTTATGAGGCTAATTAAAATTTATTATGTAACCAATATCCATATTTTCTCCTGCCTGTCTCTCTGCCTGTCTGTCTATAGGAACGGCAGATACGAAAATCCATCAGTACTTTTTGATCTGCTCAATTGCACGTATGTATGTACAAATTTTAGAACGTAGTTTACGCATGTGCATCAATGATTTTAAATTCACTATATTATGAGGACCAAAAGGTAGTGCTAGAAATTTGGTAGCCGGGATTAATATTTTAGAGCCCTTGATAAAATTTTCTCAACTGTGAAATTTTCTCAAATGAGTGATAGTGCGAGTATCGTCATCAAGCATCGATCACGCAAAAGATGAGAACCCTTCAAATTCACTTGAAGGTTGAGCTGCGGATTTTAAGCATGTCAGTGAATACAAATGAAGAGTTGGATGCACAACCACACTAAACTCGATGGGTAAATGCCTATTTATATATTTAGGTATGATGTGTATTTTATTACTGTGTATAGATATATGTATGGCTATTCAGTTTTAGCTTTTAATTACATGCTGTGAGCTGCAAGATTGGAGTGAAGAGGAGTTGCTTCAAATTCTTAAAGCACATTATTTGCCACACACAGACGAACCGAATATTTAATCAATTTGTTGTTCAGC
The DNA here is from genome assembly GCA_034698285.1 of Sminthurinus bimaculatus. Lineage (NCBI taxonomy): Eukaryota > Metazoa > Arthropoda > Collembola > Symphypleona > Katiannidae > Sminthurinus > Sminthurinus bimaculatus. Next base: position 21,199 of record JAQIVE010001207.1, read on the forward strand.
TCATGGTTTTTGGTTAGAGTAAGAGTATGTATAATGTATAACAACCAATAAGGCAATCGCCTATAAAATTGAATGTGGCATTTCGTACTCAATTATTGTAATTAAACTGTGTGGAGCTTGGAGACTATTTAAAAGTATCAATTATCTTTTGTATATTAAAATTGCTTTGGTCAATGTGAGGCGCCCAATCAAATCTAGGAGGATTAATCAGCATGTTTTTGCTGTGTTCATGCTGACGAAGATGAAGATGAAGACGGTGACGGGGATAATGATAATGTTGTTTATGATGCTCGGAACTGTGAAGCATCATAAACAGTAGATTCTGTCTGTGTTTTCAGCTGACCTTCAACCTTTAAGAAGTCGATGGGGATGTGGATGAGAATGTGGATGTGACTGCAACTGTGGACTTGGAGTCAGATGAATAGTTATACACTCAAAGTAGAGATTCATGTTTCAATTCATTCAGCTGTCAACTCACTACTCGATGGGAAGTGACATGGTGACATTGATGGGGAAGGGTGAAATTGCTGGCCTCTCGATTTTAAAATTTCATAGCATAAATATGTACTTATCTTATGTACATTTCAATATGTACTATGTACGTACAACGAAGAAAATTCTAGACTGCCGAGTGACTACTGTCAAGCGTCAAGTCAGCTCTAGTCGTCTACACAGGGCTTCGCACTCTTCTCCAGTGATTGAATTATTATTATTATTACTATCCAATATCCAATGTTTTAAATGCCAGCTTATCCATCATCAAAGAAAAACAACGTTTGACTGGACTCTCACACGTTTTTCTTGTAGTTTTACCGTCCAAACTTCCTTTTACTCTTCAGATTAGTGTTGTATGTAGTATGTACTCATAGTCAGTGTAATCACGGATCATTCGAGTCAAAACAGAGGACTTTGAACTCTTTTTCCTTTAATCATTACGGAGGTTTGGTATGAATTTTGAGCAATATTTAACGTTGGAGCATTTTTAAATGTACACCGTTCGATTCGACAGAATTACAAATTAGGTATAGAATCGATAACCGTTTCATGTTCAAGCCCACTTTGTTCTCTCTTCTGTTCCAGGAACAAGTTGCCTACTGTGCAAAACCAGACTCAAGTTTGTGCTGATTCAGCGACTAATATACATATACATTGCTTATTAATTAGTAAATATATACGTCTATTTGTAATAAATTAAGAAGTGTGCATTAGTCCCTGTGATGATGATGGTGTGAGTGGATATCTATTTTCTATGCTGTGACAAAGACTTCATGCAAGCTTCACAGACACGGGCTGAAATGACAAGGCAAACGAAACAAGAGTCCTGAATTAATGTCCACATGTGACTCGGGTTCCAGCTCCAGTTTTGGCCCAGTCAGCCTTATTTTGAGTCCCATTTGCATTTTGCACACGTGGTTATATGGTATGGTACGGTATGAAATGGTATGGTATGGTACGCGACGTGAGACCGCAGTCGGACCTTCTATTCCATTTATTTTCTACATATATTCCGGTTTATTATGGTGCTATTTGAATTATGTATCCAGTATAACCCCATTTATGTATGTATAATATTCAGAATTCATAAAGGTCTGAATGAACACCGGGGAAAATGAAACATAGATGGATGGATGAATCAATTCGTAAACGGAGATGTCGCATCCGGCTGTTCATTATTATTGTATGTACATCCAAGCATAACATATTAATATGGTTCAAAGTACACTGAATAATATAATACAAGTGAGCTGAAAAATTGCACACATGGACAATTTTTCACCATCCTTTATTAATGCAATAATACGTGTCACAGAATTTCGAGGTACCAACAACCGCTAATAGTGGGGAAAATCCTCAAATTACACAACACACCGTCCCTCGTGAAATTTTCCCGATACTTAAATAACATCAAAAATCCTTAACTATGCAAGCATTTTTTGGACTTTGAACCCGACTTGCGAAAATTGCCGGTATGCATACATGCACAGATATTATGCAACCTTAAATATTTGGGAGTTTGGGCACTCGAACATCATTCATAAATCAACTTGAAATGAAATATTCATCCTGTGCCCATTTACACGGCAAAGTAAACTAATACACAAATTTATGAAGAACGGAGAAGCAACAACAAAACAAAACCAGCAACACCGTTCAAAATTTATACAACTTTTTTTACGAGAACATGTAAAAATGTATTGGACGGCTCGCTGAAAAATATACATACATGAGACTGGCTGAATATTTTTTATTTACTGTATGCAAGATATATTTCCATTGTTGCCCAGTTTCTGAAAGTGAAAACGAACAAGCTTCACGTCACCCACACACGGAAACATTTTTCTAGCTACGAATAATATGCATGTAGTCTATACACATTTTACATTCATTTTTCTAATTCAAATTTTATTCATTCTCCATTCATTTTTGCCTGCATGCTTGCTATACATCCAAAAGTGAAGACAAATCTCCAAAACTCACGCGAACCCTGAATGAACGAGCAGACGGACAAACTATGCTTTTCCTTTTTTGCACATGGTAATTCAATATTCAATCTTGTGTATGATACATCATACGTAGTATAATGTACATACATTTTCCCATCCATTCCATTCCATCAGCAAGAACATCAACTTTTGCTCGTCTGTCGTCAACTTTTCACGATTTTTCCTATGCTTTCAGTCTTGGCTTGTCAAAAACCCGACTGTAGAATCTAATAATGTAAACAAAAGATTTAAATTTTCCATTTGGTCTCATCTGCCTTTTATTTTCTAAAGAGTCATTTATTTCACTGTGTGTACATTATGTATGCACGTATTAAAGTTTGCAAAAATTTTAAAGGATGGCGAGTGATGGCTCCTACTACAATAGAATACAGGAAGAGGAAGAAAAGTACAACCCTGAAGCTATCAAGTAAGTACAATCTGCAGGGCAGTTCCAGATTATCAATGAAGCTGGTCTCAAATTTGAGTATAGTAAAAAGTGAAGTTGGCCATTCTTATTATAACAAAAATGTACACAGAGACATTTAGCATTTTTAACTCATGGCGCAGGAAAAGCCTGTAAGAAAAAGAGTGCCAAGCACGAGACACCACTTTAAAACAAGTCGAGTCGAGCCAAATTCTAAATTAACACCATTTGTTTATTTGTTTGTTTGTGTCCAACTTTAAATGTTGTGTATATGCAACGGGGGAAAATAGTGTGCGTAGTGAAACATCTGCAATGTTGTTTTATATAATAACGTGTAATATATATGTGATATAATGATGATGGTGATAATGGTGCGTACATAGGTATATGTATTTATTTATATTTATGTGAACAAGAGTGTAAACAATCTAAAAATCCAGAGCGGGAGATCTTTGCGATAGTTCTTGCATACATGTACAGTGTACAGGAACAAGTATATATATATATTTATATGCGACAGAGACAGAGATAATCTCCAGGCGCTAATTCAACTAACGAGGATGAAATGAGACCCAGAGAAAAGAAGAATAGATGCATACATACATACATAGTGGTACATTAGATAGATGAGATATTTCGAAAAAAAACTATGGACAAAAACTTGTCTTGTAAACAAATTGAAGGAGAAACAGCGACACCGAAATTCCCTACAAAGTATGTACAATACAATACAAAACAACACAACACAAAGCACAATGAGTTGCACTATGTATGTTTATACACAACCAAATGTAATTCAACTCGAGTCTGAATGCAGAATGAATATGTGGAAGGACAAAAGGAATGTATGACTAATTCAAATGTTTGCTTGCAATCTCCTTCGAAGAGAAACGCTCAGCTCTGGATATTTGTACAAAGTTTATTGTCCTAATTGTATTTATGCAGACAGTCAATTAGTTGGACCATACACAGTTAAGACTCACTGGGACCATGCGTTGTGTTTCTCAGTGTACATACAAAGTACACTCAAGTGCAACTGTCATACGTACATGCAATCCAGTTTAAATGCAATTACTCAACTTAATTCTCACAATAGACGTAATGAGGCTCGTCCCATTTCCTTCACATCATACTCATCAGCATCACACTCACCATCATTAGGAGTTTCGCTTTTTTATTTATAACACCATTTATGCGGGAAGAATTCGACTTGAACTTTGAACTTAAGTTATTTACATATGGGGTGACCACAAGAGTTAAATCTATTTCACTATTGATACCAACATTATGTATGCATTATGTATGCCAATGATCCTCAAATCTAAAGGTTTTTTTACTCTATCAAGCCAAAAACATTCCGGCCTACATTTTCTCGGTCTGTTGAGGACAGTTCAATTTTCGATTGCGTCCGGTCTCCGAGTTTCCAAGAATAACTCCTCACTGGGCTACCAAGGATAGTCAGAATTTTGCTTTCAGCCTGAATCAGTGTGCCATTCTCGATTCTCTTGTAATTTCACTCTCGGCTTTATCCGACCGATATCCAGGATTTTGATTCCATTTCCATCAGATGCCTTTGTTCTAACCCTGTTTATATAATCATCTATCTATAATATATGTATGTATGTATGTATTTGCACGGCACTTAATCCTTGCACATGTTTGAATGCAAGCACATTATTAGCAGCTTTATGTTCCTAACTATCTATAATATACACATTACACATACATAATATATATTGCGAATACTAAAGTGCCACGAGGATGCAAATGAGGGATCGATTGGGATCAGTTAGCCCGTTTGTTTGTTTAGATAATTCCCTCACAAATACACAGAATTAACTGCTTTCTCCTCATTCCTCCCTTCATTCTGTGTACAAACAAACCAGTGTTTGGAAACACTGCAGGCTCTACATTCTACATAGAATGATGTGTTTCGCTCCAAGGGATTACCTACGCAGCCATTCATTGTGTGTAGTATGTAGTATTCGCAGAAACAAAACGTGGACGATTTGATAAAACAAATGAAAGAAAAGTCTGCAAAAAAAGAAAGTGAAAACGTTCGGAATTGAACTGAAAATTGAATGAAATGGCTGTGGGAAAATTCATCATTTTTTCACATTTACGACTTGCAATTTGTGACTTTAATGGGGCCCTCAAATTCATTGTCTGTTTGCCGTACACGGCTTTTACAAACAACTTTCATTCTCAACGATATCCACAACATATTTCCCAAGAAGATTCAACGTTGAAAAAATCAATATGCAAAGTTTTTGCACCAAACGCCTAGTTTATACAAGAGGTTTATTGGTCCGATATGGTTTCGTATGTATCGATTTCAATTTCGATTTGTGGTATGGATTTCAGTATTTTAGATCGATTGTATTCTAATGAGCAAAGGCTCTTTAATCGCAAGGTTGCCGTTCTTTGTGTGCACACACAATATCAATATTTCGGCACTTTACATATGTACGCCGACTCCAGTTGATATTTTCATAATTGTACATTGTACATGTGTACATGAGTATATTATTTATATTATAGGCAAAGCAGTACAAACTACCCTTTAAAAAAAATCCGATCAACTTTGATCAAAAGTTCATGAGATTTGATGAGATTGACTTGATGTGCATTTTGTT